>CM050173.1:77805294-78010294 GCA_027410445.1 Discoglossus pictus | reverse complement strand
GAACTGGTACTGTGCATGTGTAAGGTCAGAACCACAACGTTATGTGTCAGTCAGACCAATAGCTGGACCAAGAGATATGCATATTCATTCATAGATATTCCCAAACTATCACAGCCTTCATTTTATCCAGTTGTAAATCAGCAGAGGAGGATAATTATTTCCCATTTTCTAACATGGCCTTAAAAGAGCAAAAAAAGAAAAAGGTCTGTCCTATCCACCTTAGCTTTCAGTGACCCTCTTATCAGTGTTTGTACACTGAAAAAAAAAAGGTAATAATACCCATATACAGACAAGAGATAGTGGGGAGGAACAGTCCATTTTCAGTCCCACTTTAACATAAGTTTTCTGCTCTGTAGATAACATATTCTAAATATCTAAATTCACAATAACAATAATGCTTATGGCATGACCTTTGAAAACTGGGATAGAAAATCAGAGGTGAAAGAAACAACTTCCCTTGATTATAAGCCTTTTAAGCTCTGGTCTGTACCTGGGATGATGAGTATCCTCTACTACTGATTAAGTACCATATAACCTCATAACAGAGACTTTAAATAGGTCCATATTTACAATAACATAAAAAAAAAAGTAAATGGACAAAAATGTTTTAAAAATGTAAAAAATAAAATAAAATAAAAAATCAACAGCTCATATAGTATCTTTTACATGCAGAAAGGTAACCATGCATAAAGTAATTGACTTTGCTTTACTTAGAATATGAAACTCGCAAAAAGAAGTGGACTGCATATAGCTTTATCCAAGAGATAATAAAGGTTGTTTTTTAACTTTTAAACTGTCTGAAAATATTTTACCCATTATCAGACAATCTCTTAAAAGCATAATGAAAATATTGGACTTCAGTAAACCAGAAAAAAATGGAGTGACACTATCCTATTAACTGGTTTCTTTAACACTGTTAGAGCCAAAGCACTAACTAATTAAATGTAACTTGAAAAATCAGGAACCAAAAAACTGATATTTGTGATTACAGTAATTCTCCAACAGAAAATATTCTAGTTATTGTAAGAATTATTTTTTCTTCCAGTTCTCTTCGTGGGTTTGGATCTATTTTGAGATGTACATTATTTGATTCAAATATTATTAAAAGTTATAAATGATATAAATTATCCCTGATCTTGCCGAAAAATAATCACACTTGTTTCACATTTAATATAGTTGGTATATTTAAAGGCACATTGGCGTGACAGCTGTTATAGTTAATGGAAACGGTAGGAAGGAATGGCTGTAAAGAAGAAATCATTTTATTGTTACGTTTGTTTGTGTAATCACATTACTAATGTTCTAGGACTATAGCGTTCATCTACTGGTGTGCAGAGTGAGGGGAACGAGTAGGGAAAGTATTGGCTGTGGGAGAGAAGTTAACTTTACAAATAAGCAATAGAGAGTGATGGAGAGAGTTGGTGGGGCATGAAGTGTGTAGGGACACAAAGTGGGAGTAGAGGTTTGGAGCATTTGGGAAAAAGTTGTTGATAACGTAAGATGTGGAGAGAGTGGTGCAAATGTGTGGAACGGATGGACATGAAGGGTGCGTATAGGCAGTATACAAACAGTGAGGGGAGAGGAAGAGATAAGAAGTGTGTCAATGAACAGTTGGTGTCTACTAAGGAATAGACACTAGCCTCTTAAACATGCCCATGCCATTAATCACAGCTTTAGACATTATTGAAGAGTAGGCTGGCAGTAAATACGAACATTACTCGAAAAGATGCAAATGAATGCACATCCATTTGTGATAATTTACTAAACCTCTACTTAAGAGTGTCTATATTTGCATCTGTCTTAGATTGTACTCAATGGCTGAGAACCACTATTCTACAGAAGGTTGTAAGAAGCTCTTAGTCATTGCTCTTTGGTTAGTAGATCAAGCTAGCACTGAAAGATCTGTCCTCCACCCCCACATTTCCCACAGTCTCATCCCACCATGCTTTTAGCTCTTAGGATCCTCTGCTTGGAGCTGTTACCATTCACACCGTAGTTATTTGTTACATGAACATTTTGTATTTGTTAAGCATTAATCGTCACTTTCCACCTTCCACCCTGCAGCATGCTGGACTACGACACAGAAAACCTGAATTCAGAAGAAATCTACAGCTCTCTTCGCGGGGTCACAGAAGCAATCAATAAATTAGGCATTCGCAGCCAAGAGGACTTCAACGAGCCGCTTAAACGAGATGGAAAGAAGGACGGCGATATAGTGAGTATTCTCTACTTTGTTAAATTATTGATCTTATTAATACTCCCACCATGGGTTTGAAGTGACAGATAGGGAGTTTTCTTTTTGATAATACTATGGTATACAGATATTTCTCTTTGTACTGAGGGGCTATGTGTGATACACAATGTTATCACTGTAGTTTAAGACTTTGGTGCGGAACTACCGCCAGTGCAGGGGGTGCAGTGCCACAGGGCCCCCCTTGGCCACACCTTAATTTTGGTATCCGACAGGTAGTGCTATCCCTCTCGTTCTTCTTGACAGGGAAGGGAATCCTGAATGACATCATGACATTCAGGTTTCTCCTCTGGGTAGCAATACCTGCTGAATCACCAATGAATTCCCACTAAGAAGCCCACATTTAGGCAGTGGGCCTGATGCGGCTGAGGGGGACCCACTACACTACAAAATCATAATATATATATCAAAGAGTGGCACCAAAATGTATGTTTGCACTGGGCTTCTCCATTCACTTACTCCACCACTGGTTAAAGAACAACTGTGGCCAATAGTTTTTCTATATTGCCTTTTAAATAACTAAACCTGTTAATAGGCAAAATATTTTTAGAAAGTAAATACATTAAACAAAACCTGTAGATTTTTTTAAAAATGTTATATGCTATTATTCATTACTCTGTAGTTCTACTTTGTCAGGAAGGTTTCATTAGATCAAATAAAGCATTGGCAGTTGTCGATGCCACATTTCCACTTCGCAAGTAGACATTTCTTGTGCAACCTCAGGTAGATGATCAGCAGAAAATAAAATTGTATATTGCACATATTGCATAAATAGTTTTCAAGTGCAACTATTCAGAATAGTATATTTGAAATAAATGGGTCTGCTTTTTAGTCTGCACTTTTAAACACTTGCTAGACAAATATTCTTTTTATAATATTATTAGTTTAGTTTTGTACTGTTTTAATTAACAGGTAATGTGTTATTTCTATTTCAGACTAACCTGTTCAATAAATTAAATGTATATAACCTGTGTATAAATACTGCTAAATTCTGAAAGTGTAATTTTTAGTAACTTTTCATAGATCTCATAATGTTTAAGAACATAATACATTTTTCTAACATAAGACAAACCTTTTTGAGTATTCTGTTCTCCCACTTAATTGCTCCCTATTTGGTACCGCTGTGCTTAGTACCTCCTGTGAGTATTGATGTGCATGTATATGACTATTTATGTGTGTGTGTGCGCCCACGCAGATTTCCCGCGAGGGTGGCATCGCCTCTCCTGCCAGTGACCACCGCAGTGGCTCTGACATGGTAGAAGGAGGGAGAATGGCATTGGATAACAAGACTTCTCTACTGAACACTCAGCCTCCCCGCGCCTTCACAGGACCACGAGGGCGAGAGTACAACCCATACCCATACTCTGATTCAATCAATAGCTACGACAAGATGGCTCTCAAGGAGGCGGTGTTTGATGATGATATGGACCAGCTACGAGACGGTGGGTGATCCCAGCAGATGTGCATAGACATGAAAGCATGCACAAATAAAGTGTGATTGATAAAACATGATGTAATTAACATGGCACCCTAAGTGGTCTCAAAGGGTATGATTTTGTGTTGTTTCGAAGCAACCGGAAAGGAACTTGTAAACCTCTCCAATTGTATGTATAAATCATTTTAAGAAGATGCATTTGCTTTTTAAAAGCAAAACATGCCATACATGCAGTGCTTAGTACTTTCTTCCCTTCTCTCATTATGTTACCTGATAAAGAATATTTTCACAATTTTCTCACATAAGATAATTGTAAGCATGTATTCTTTAAATGTGTATTGTCTCTATCTGTCGAGGTGTCTAAATCCGTTTTGGACTTTGCATGCTTTCCAGTTAAAGGCAAATGGAAGTTTCCCTATTTTGAATATTAAAATAAAGAATATAAATGTAAACCTAAGTGTCTAAACATAATGTTACTAACAAGTGCATAAAAGCTCTGTTTTCACTAACCTTACAAACAGTTCCTGCAACGGTCGGCCCCCAGCAGCTCATGCACACAATGTTTCTATTGGTACTAGATTTATTAGCCACTTGCAGACTGTTTCTGAACAGCATTTCTTGAATTGCTGCTGAGAGACAATCTATGATGGGTTAGTACATCTAGTACTACAGAGACATTGTGTTCATGAGTTACGCGGGCAGAGCTTTTAAGCACTTGTTAATAAAATTATGTTTAGCAAACAAGAACTTAGGTAGTTTAATGTTAAAAACAGGGAAACTTCAATAACTCTTTAATATATTGGTTATACAATTTAACCTGTTTTAGTTATGTAGCCTTTCTAACACATATACACAATGCTACTATAGCTGTAGACTCTGCCTGCCCTTTTTTTATAATGCTCTCTAAAGCCATTCGGCTGTGCTCCAGGGGTGGGGTAATCTCAGTTTCCACATTGTCCTTCAACCCCACTCTTTCTAGAGTGCTCAGTCACAATGCATGGATTTTGCTGCATAAGCTTATCTTTAAGGTGGAGAGAGCTCTGTGGATGCATTTTGCAGACTAGGCTCTAAGCAAAAGATGCATATATGTAAATGTTTCATATCCAACTATAATTTATAGAATAAGAGTCTTATTGATAATACTAAACATATCTATACAAGAAGAGTTGTACATAGCAGACGATTGGCAGCTTATGATAGAAAGAATGAGAGATGCATCATGGGAAGTAGGCCAGCCAGCAGATTTGTCCCACTGGAGAAGGTTGTGGTTTCTCTCGGTCTACTTGAATACTAGTCTGAAGGATGTGTGGGATGTGGAGGTGATGGGTTTCTCTAGTGTGTTTTTGAGTGGGTGTAAAGTTCTGAAAAATGCCTTTAATCTGCATCTAACCTGTCAATTCACTCTGTCAGTGCCCATAGACCACTCTGACCTTGTAGCCGACCTGCTAAAGGAGCTGTCCAATCATAACGAGCGAGTTGAGGAGAGGAAAGGAGCGTTGTGTGAGCTGCTGAAGATCACACGAGAGGACAACCTGGGAGTTTGGGAAGAGCACTTCAAAACCATCCTCCTCCTCTTGCTGGAAACTTTGGGAGACAAAGATGTAAGTATATTTATGGGCCATTCAATATGTACATTCAGCCTACTCCTACACTGTATCAAAATGTCATACCATATAGTTTTTAATAAGGTTTAAAGCAGTAGGTTTACTTGTTTTTAAAGCAAAAAGTCTGATGATATACAGCCCATTAAATTTGGGGACCGTAAGTCCAACATGAAGCCCGTAATGGCTGTGTGCTTGAAATCTGGCAGAGTTATGTTGCTATTAAATTGGAAGGGGCTACGAGCTACGGGCTGGAGACGCAAGTCATAGCTCGTTCGTAGAATGTTGGATTTTCGACCTTGCGGACGATCAATTAATGTACACCGTAGTTACGGGTTTAGACGGAGCCAATGGAAAAGATTGTTAGCGTTACGTCAATGGAAAAGGGGAGGTTGTTTTTCAAAGTCCTACAGTTTGCGCTTGGACCCACATTCAAGATGTAATGCAATATTAATAAAGCCGTAAATATGATATTCTATCACATGCAAGTTACAGTATATGTCATAACACAATGATTGCAGGGATCGATATAACCCGAAAAATAAACATGAAATAAAGTATTTTTTTCGTGCTGATTTTCGAGCTTGAGAATGTTGTGCTATTGATTCTAAGCCCTAACATCACTTTCCCTTTTAATAAATGTACAGTAGTGTGTTTTTATTTGCATTACAAGTGCTATGTATTAGACTTTACCCCCCTTGCGTGTCCTCTGGAGCACTCGTAGGGCTTTGGGCTCCATTTGCATGTTACGGGCTAGCTCGTTGGGGAATTTGTTGCAATTTAATAGCTGAATTGAACAAGTAGCAGTTACAGGCTTGACAGATTAAAGGAATTGCTGCTTCGAATTTTCACGTTCACATCACAGAGGCATTTTTTCAGCCGTCCTGCGGCTTACCCTGCAAGTCATCAGCGGGAGGGTCTAAGAGGCCAATTTAATACATGGAAGTCCTGCGAGCTACGCTACAAGCTTCGATTTTCAAAAACGTAGCAATTTAATGAGGCTGGGCTTCTTTAGAGTACATTTTGTGCTTGATAGTTACTTGGGAGACAACTTTTATTAATCAAAATAGAAAAAGTAAATCTTGACTGTAAATATTGATTTGGGCACATAGACAAATTGCTAGTTAATGTGAAATCTGGCAAATAAACTAAGTATTAAATAAACCTTCAGTGCACAATTTGCTGTCCTCCTGACCCTTCATGAGGTCATTATTTAGTTAGCAGGATGTAGCCTCGTCCTCATAACTTCAAGGCATATATAGTGACATGTAGAGTCCAATATTAGGGATGATCCACAGCTGTCTAATGTCAATCTGATCAGTCAATGGTAAATTAGCAAATTGGGTACAATAGCATATTCTAATAAAACATATATTGTCTGAACCATGAAATACCTGGGTTTTATTTTGAGGTGTAATACATTTTATTTCTAAAAAGGACCTGCAAGATTTACAGATAATTGTATCCTTTAAACTGAATGAAAACCTCTCAGGAGCAAAATAGTTAATGCTTTGAATGACACAATGAACATATTTACATGTGAAGAGGATTACAGAACACTATTTGACCTTCTAAATACAGGACAATATTACTATATATATATATATATATATATATATATATATATATATATATATATATATATATATATATATATATATATATATATATATATATAGATGCATTGCCACTTAATATATCTCTGTTTCCTGTATCCTAGCACGCAATCAGAGCTTTGGCATTGAGGGTACTGCGAGAAATTCTGCGGAACCAGCCAGCCAGGTTTAAAAACTACGCAGAGCTCACCATCATGAAAACCCTTGAGGCGCATAAGGACTCCCATAAAGAGGTAATTAAATATTTGTAAAAAAATGTATTGTCCCCAAGCAACATGTTTCACATTTTAATAGAGATAATTATCCTTATTTCTAAGGTGTGCATCTCTTAAATATTTTCTTAACTTATTAAGAAAACAAATGTGTCACATCACATCACAGCACACTTGCCTAAAAGGAATACCCATTGAAGACTAGGGACATTACTGTTAAGTAAACCTGGATATAAAACTCTCTAGAACAATGTGTTGTGGCCATATGTCTCAGCTCTGCATCTCTATCTTTAACAAGACTTATGTCTGTCAATAAAGTATATCGTAATCTACTAATAACATACATTTTTCAACAAACTACATGCTGTAAAATCTAGCAATGATGTATGTGCTTTTGTTATAGTCTTTATTAAAGCCAACAATTTTGCAAGTTCTTTTACTACTCTATACAACGGTAGATTTTTGATGGGGTTGTCTCCCTACCACAGAGTAAGGCTTTACTGAGAAGCAGCAGGAGAGCCAACGGTATCTCCCAAGCGACTTGCTGGAGGCCTGGCCCCAAAGTTTTGTTCTTATCCAGATGTAAACACATCTCCTGTGCTACTTGCTGTATGCCTTGGCATAAAGGCTTATATTATTATCATTTATTTGTAACGTGCCAATATATTCCGTAGTGCTATGAATAGGTTACGATCAAGGCAAAAGAAAATAGCAGTACTAACACATTGCTAAGGATGGAGGGCTCTGTCTTTGAACTTAGAATCCTGTTTCCAAAGTGCTTTCTCCAAAGCACCTTGCAAGATTGAATACGCACAAACTTACAATCTAAAGGATTACTATTATTATCATCCAGATGTGGATCTCTTGCTCATTGTGCCTGAGTGATCAATTGCAGGACAGTAAAGAAATGTATGCATGAGTTACACTTGTATCATGAAGCTGAGACTTACCTGATCTTTTGAACTGTTTTGACCTTATTGGGTGAGACTGTTCGAAACAAAGTGCTTGATCTGAACATGAACAACACCTGGGGTAGGTTTGATCTGTAGGCCTGGTTACTTACTCGTAGAGCAGCCTCTTTTAGCTCACTTGTGCCTTTCACAGGCAGGAATATCCTGTAGTATATCAGTCTGGTCTCACTCAATAATTTGATCCAGCCCCAAAATACCAGGCAATTCTACCCTGAAGAAGAGATTGACCTTCATTGGGACTCATCAGTGAGGTGTAGCTGAACTTCTTAAGGCACAGTGAGCAGGGGGTTATTTTACAAATCTATAAAAAAGTTAGAATTTTGGCAGGCTTGTCTTGCTACTGGGCCCAAGGGTTTATATTATATAGATGGTGACCTTTTGCTCATTTTTCCTGGGTGATCAATTCAATTTCAATAGTGAGAGGAGATTTATCTGACTTTTCAAAATGCATTTGGCCATATTGGATGGATTCAGACTGATATTCCTGAAACCATCTCTTGGCTCATATGGCACCAATGAGCTAAAGTTTACTTGTCATTGCACCCTGAGTAGGTATCGGGTTTTTTTTCTTCAGTTTTTACTTTTATTTAGGTCTCTCTCCCTACCACATATTTTTTGGTGTAAGATCATGTCTGAGGCCAGATGGCCTTTATACCCCATTTTCACGTTGATATAAATTATAGTTTTCTGTTGGATTAATCACAGTGAGATCTTGCATGGCTTCTGGCAACTGAGGTCTATAAAAGAGTGTTTCCATCCAGGTGAACAGTCAGGGGATTGTTAAGCAATTTCCTGATAGCGGTCGTTGGAAACATTCTGTTCTGCCCAGGCTCTGCCTCCTCCACCTCCTTCTCCTCCTCCTCCTGCTCATTCTCTATGTTCTGCTTCTCTTTCCTCATTGACTCTATGCCAGATTTCATAGTGAAACTTGTGTTCTGTTTTTGTGCCATTCTGGGCACGTAACTGTGTGGGCATAAACACAAACAAGACTGCACTCGCTATTAAATAGTGTGACATTCCCCTGAAAACCTGTCTTGTCCTTCTCCTGCACCAATGATATAATGTGGTGGATTTCAGTCTTATTTGATAATAAAATCTGAAAGATAAATACTATATTTGCGTTCATATTTGAATGTCTAAAAATAAGTTAAAAAATGCATTTTCTTAATTGGAGGCTTTTATCTCTCCCTTGCCCACTATAAGTTAAATGATGTGATAAAATGCTGAAATTCTAAATGCAACTCTTCTTCTCTCAATGATGTCCAACAAAGTTTTGTTGAGTGGTGTGTTTCATACATTGTGTAATTTTAAATTAATTTAATATATTTTACTTGCTAAACTAAATTTTGTTAATATACGTGACTGTTCTTTTAAATGCATGTTAGGAAGTTTTGGACTACAGTGGCCTTTTAAGTATTATTGATTACAGCGAGATGAGCATTAGGATCACCTATACCTTGCACTGTTTAGTGAGTTTGGGCCATTATTTCTATATGTGCCTGCATTATTTATCCTTCCTCATTATTCTGAGGCTGAGCCACTGTGTCCTGGGGGCTCTGTCACAGGAGTTATGAGGTTACTTATTAACAATCTGCAGAATTTCCTACAAAGCAAAAGATAAAATAAGAAGCCAGTGGAGCATGAATCTAATTTCTGCATTCTTGTTCCCCAAGGGAAATGTGTAGATGTGGAAAATATGCTTAAAACAAATAAGGGCCATCTATACAGGTGTCTGAATATATAGACATACAGCTGTAATAATAATGCACCGTACGTGGCCATGCAATCTATACAGGTGACTGAATATATAGACATACAGCTGTAATTATAATGCACTATAAGAGGCCATGCAATTTATACAGGTGTCTGAATATACAGTGCCTTGCAAAAGTATTCACCCCCTTGGCATTTTTCGTGTTTTGCCTTACAACCTGGAATTCACATTGATTGTTTAAGGATTTGCATCATTTAATTTACAGAACATGGCAACAACTTTGTTGTTTGCTTCACAATAAAAAAAAATCTTCAAATAGGAGAAAATAATAATCACCCCCCTACAGTCAATACTTTGTAGAGCCACCTTTTGCAGCAATCACAGCTCCAAGTCGCTTTGGATAAGTCTCTATGAGCTTGCCACGTCTTACCACTTGGATTTTTGCCCATTCCTCCTTGCAAAAATGCTCCAGCTTCTTCAAGTTGGATGGTTTGCGCTTGTGAACAGCAATCTTTAAGTCTGACCACAGATTTTCTATTGGATTAAGGTCTTGGCTGTGACTAGGCCATTCCAACACATTAACATGTTTCCTCTTAAACCTCTCAAGTCTTGCTTTAGCAGTGTGTTTGGGGTCATTGTCCTGCTGGAAGGTGAACCTCTGTCCTAGCCTCAAATCACGCACAGAGTGGTACAGGTTTTGCTCAAGAATGTCCCTGTATTTAGCACCATCTTTCCCGCAACTCTGACCAGTTTCCCAGTCCCGGCTGCTGAAAAACATCCCCACAGCATGATGCTGCCATCACCATGTTTCACTGTGGGGATGGTGTTCTTTGGGTGATGTGATGTGTTGGGTTTGTGCCAGACATAGCGTTTTCTTTGATGGCCGAAAAGTTAAATTTTAGTCTCATCAGACCAGAGCACCTTCCTCCATACATTTAGGGAGCCTCCCACAAACCTTTTCGTAACTCAAAATGTGCCATTTTGTTTTTTTGCTGAAAGTAATGGCTTTCTTTTGGCCACTCTGCCATAAAGCCCAACTTTATGGAGCGTACAGCTTATTGTCATCCTATGTACAGATACTCCAGTCTCTGCAGCTCCTCCAGGGTTACCTTAGGTCTCTGTGCTGCCTCTCTGATTAATGCCCTCCTTGCCCGGTCAGTTAGTTTTGGTGGGCGGACGTCTCTTGGCAGGTTTGCTGTTGTGCCATGTTCTTCCTATTTGGTTATGATAGATTTGATGGTGCTCCTGGGGATCATCAACAATTTAAATATTTTTTTAGAACCTAACCCTGACTTGTACTTCTCAACAACATTGTCCCTTACTTGTTTGGAGAGTTCCTTGGCCTTCATGGCAGTGTTTGGTTAGTGGTGCCTTGCTTAGGTGTTGCAGCCTCTGGGGCCTTTCAAAAAAGGTGTATATATGTAATGACAGATCATGTGACACTTAGTGAAATGATGTCCACCTGTGTGCAATCTAAGTATGTGACTTCTGAAGGTAATTGGTTGCACCAGAGCTTTTTATGGGCTTCATAACATAGGGGGTGAATACATATGCACATGCCAATTTTCTGTTTTCTATTTCTAAAAAATAGTTTTATGTATATATTTTTTTCTCTTTTCACTTCACCAACTTAGACTATTGTGTTCTGATCCATCACATAAAATTCAGATTAACAAAACATTGAACTTAAGGCTGTAATGTAACAAAATAGGTAAAAAGTCAAGGGGGGTGAATACTTTTACAGGTGGCTCAATATATAGACATACAGCTGTAATAATAATGCACCGTATGAGGCCATGCAATCTATACAGGTATCTGAATATATATACGTAATGCACTGTATGAGGCGTTTCCTAATGATCTGCAATTCAATAATCCTGGTGTAAATTATAGTGTATATCTAGTGTGTTATTGTGTGTCTGTATGTGTTTTGCTTGGTCAGTAAACATATGTAAATGTGTTGTTTTGTATATGAAATAATAATAATTTGTTTATTATCTTGTAGAAAATGTATATGTTTTTATTCATTATATGGATATAATATAGTGAGATTTTTTTGTGTGGTTAGTTTGGAAAGTGTGTGTGTGTGTGTGTGTGTGTGTGTGTGTGTGTGTAGGGGATGTATTTCTGTAAGTTTTTGTGTGATGTAGTATGTGTGTTGCTGATGTTCCAATATTTGTGTTTTGTCCATAGTTTGTGTATTGCTGTTTGTGATCTTGTGAATGTGTAGTTCCTTTGCTGCGTTGTGAGTGTTGTATTGTGTATAATGAGTGCGTTGCATATGTTGCAGCATGCTACTCTCTGTGCAATGTGTGTGCTGTTGCATTTGTTGCAGCGTGCTATTTTGTCCTCAGTGAGTGTGCTGTTGCATTTGTTGCAGTGTGCTACTTTGTCTGCAATGTGTGTGTTCTTGCAGTTTTTGAGAATGCTATATTCTGTGTGCAATGTGTGTGTTGGTGCATTTGTTGCAGCATGCTACTTTGTCTGCAATGTGTGTGTTCTTGCAGTTTTTGAGAATGCTATATCCTTTCTGCAATGTGTGTGTTGCATTTGTTGCAGCATGCTACTTTGTCTGCAATGTGTGTGTTGTTGCATGGGTTGAGAATGCCGTATCCTGTCTGCAATGTGTGTGTTGGTGCATTTGTTGCAGCATGCTACTTTGTGTGCAATGTGTATGTTCTTGTATTTGTTGAGAATCTACTTTTGTCTGCAATGAGTGTGTTGGTGCATTGGTTACAGAGTGCTATTTTGTGTGCAATGTGGCGCAGGTGCCACTTTGTTGCTGTGTTTTTTTTTGCTGTACTTGTTTGTGCTATGTGTATATTTCGAGCGTCACTTGTATGCCAAGTGTAAAACTATATTCTGTACAGGTTAGTTAATATTTAGTAAAATATTTATTAGTGCTTAATTACCCAGAACTAATCAGGGAAAGATCTCACAGAAATGTTCTCTGATAATGACTTTGGGGCACGCTCGTTAGAAGTAAAAGCTACAGGAGGACAGTCCAATGTGTGGAATGCATTATATGGTGCTCTGTTTTATTAATATCGCTTCACATTCCCCTAAAGGGGTTAAACCGCAATGCAAATCAGTCGTGGAAACCATTCTGTGCACTGAAATATTAATGTTTGTGCACTAGGGCAACAAACTTTATATCCAATAATCATGTGATCGTGCCAAACATATATAAAATAGATTAGGCTGGTGTATTACATTTTTGTTTGCTCACTGTTGATATTGTGCTGTGAAGTGCACACAGTGTCCTACGAAGAGTTTCATCATTCTCAGCGGTCACTGGCCCAGTAGTTTAATTAGCCACCTCTCTGATTACCATTCAGAAATATCTGCCAGCATAGATCACCAATTATCTCTTATATCTTAATTCACAAGCACCAGACACAAATAGTTATAAATAAAATATAGCTTTTATTGATTAATAATTAAAACAAGCTTAATATAAAATACTAGCGACTTGCCCGTCAAAAATGACGGCAATAAAAATTAACGCCTGGCGATGGTGTTTGTCACACATTGCGAGCCTCTCCCCCCTCTACTTTATTGGCCTTGCAATGAGCTCCTTCAGCGCTCATCTCGGGCCTTGCAATGAGTGGCTTTGGCGCTCATTGTGAGCCTCCTCCACTTTCTCTCCCTCCCCTGTGTCTCTTCCCCCTCCCCCTCCCTTGTTTCTCCTTCCCCCTCTCCCTCCCCTGTGTCTCTTCCCCCTCTCCTGTCACTTTCCCCCTCTCCCTCCCTTGTTTCTCCTTCCCCCCTCTCCCTCCCTTGTTTCTTCTTCCCCCTCTCCCTCCCCTGTGTCTTTCCCCCTCTCCCTCCCCTGTGTCTCTTCATCCCGTCTCCCTCCCCTGTGTCTCTTCCCACCCTCCTCCCTCCCATGTCTCTTCCCCCCTGCCCCTCGTCTCTTCCCCCCTCTGCTGTGTCTCCTCCCCCTCCCCTTTTTCTCTTCCTCCCCTTCTCTCCCTCGTTTCTCTTCCTCCCCTCCTCTGTGTCTCTTCCCCCTCCCCTGTGTCTCTCTTCCCCCTCCTATGTGTCTCTCTTCCCCCTCCTCTCTCTCCCCCTCCTCTCCCCTGTGGCTCTCTTCCCCCACCTCTCTCTCCCCCTTCTCTCCTTACCCTGTGTCTCTCTTCCCCCCTCCTCTCCCTCCCCTGTGTCTCTCTTCCCCTCCTCCTCCTCTCCCTCCCCTGTGCCTCTCTTCCCCTCCTCCTCTACATCCCCTGTGAAACTCTTCCCCCTTCCCTGTCTCTCTTCTCCCTCCTCTGTGTCTATCTTCCCCCTCCTCCTCCTCCCCTGTGCCTCTCTTCCTCTCCCTCACATGTGTCTCTCTTCCCCCTCCTCTCCCTCCCCTGTCTCTCTTCCCCTCCTCTCTCTCCCCTGTGTCTCTCTTCCTCTCCCTCACATGTGTCTCTCTTCCCCCTCCTCTCCCTCCCCTGTCTCTCTTCCCCTCCTCTCTCTCTCTCTCTCTCCCCTGTGCCTCTCTTCCTCTCCCTCACATGTGTCTCTCTTCCCCCTCCTCTCCCTCCCCTGTCTCTCTTCCCCTCCTCTCTCTCCCCTGTTTCTCTCTTCCCCCTCACTCTCTCCCCTGTGTCTCTCTTCCCCCTCACTCTCTCCCCTGTGTCTCTCTTCCCCCTCACTCTCTCCCCTGTGGCTCTCTTCCCCCTCCTCTCCCTCCCCTGTGTCTCTCTTCCCCCCTCCTCTCCCTCCCCTGTGTCTCTCTTCCCCCTACCTCTCCCTCCCGTGTCTCTCTTCCCCTCCTCCTCCTCTACCTCCCCTGTGCCTCTCTTCCCCCCTCCTCTCCCTCCCCTGTGTCTCTCTTCCCCTCTTCCTCCTCTTCCTCCCCTGTGCCTCTCTTCCACTCCTCCTCTCCCTCCCCTGTGAATCTCTCCCCCTTCCCTGTGTCTCCCCTCCCCTGTATCTCACTTCCCCTGTGTCTCTCTTCCCCCTCCTCCCGTGTCTCTATTCCCCTCCTCCTCTCCCTCCCTCGTGTATCTCTTCCCTCTCCTCTGCCCCACGTGTCTCGCTTTCCCCTCCTCTCCCCCCGTGTCTCTCCCCCCCGCCGTGACTCTCTCTCTTCCCCCTTGACTCTCTCTCCCCCCCCACTCATCACATGCCACTCACACACTTCTCAAACCCCGCCCCTTCCTTGGTAGGCCCCGGGTATCCATGGTGACGCAACGCTCGATCACGTGACTATCCTCGCAGGGGATTCTCGCGAGAGCCTAAGCTCCCTGGTTCCGACCAGAGAGGGAGAGAGTGACAGACCAGAGATAGGAGGCTGGAAGCAAGAAGCATGGGACGGGGTGAGTGAGCTGAGGTAGTGGACATGTACAGGACGTGAGCACAGAGGCTGCAGGGCTGATGTGGCGGGATGAGCGCCTATGGCGCTCATCGCGAGCATCAGTGGGGTAAAGGGAGCAATAGGGGGGGGTTGTGAAACTGCGAGTTGTTGTCAGTTGCGACCCTCGTTTTGCGAGGGCCGCAAAGCGTGACGACAACTCGCAGTTTGACAATTATAATATGTGATACTGCGATTTAAAATAAAAATGTTTAAGCTGGATATAGAGCATTTAGAATCTTCCTCTCCATTCAAAGTTTTCTCCCAACCTCAGGAAGTTGATCAGTAGCAACCAAACTGGTAGATACCACACCAACGCCATTTAATATAAGAAGTCGTTTTTATATTCTATGTCAAGTGTAGTTCTTCAAGAGTTTATTTTAAGTACAAGACTACAGTGACCCTTTAAATTGCAGCTGTGAATTCAAATCTGTATTAGTTTATATCTATTGTGTTAACTACTGTTTACATCATTTCATAGAGCAAAAAAAATTGAAAGCTGGCAAGTTCCCAGGAGTTTATATACTCTTAAATTTGCTCTTTCAGATTAGAGCAGTTTACGGCATTGGACTAGAGTACAAAACAAGTTATAATATTATTAAATAATGATCAGTAATGTTACGGTATCTTTCAGTTACACAAATAGCTTTTCTAAATACCAGGTTATAATTTTATTATTTAATTATTATAGATTGCACACCCCTGTTGTTGGAGTGAAGTATTATTCATACAGGGTAATGCTTTCCAAGGACAAAGTTGTTGTATTTTCTTCCATGGTATAAATAATAAATAGGAAAAAATCCTCGAGATTCCATATTGTAGGTGCATTAGGCAGAAATTGAGGCTTCAATTTTTATTGAGCCTTACAGCTAGGAGGTATCCTATTGAGGATCATTTGAATCTTAGCTTCTCCTCAGACCTTAAGTGCTGCATATAGTGTAACCATTTTAATTTTTGTTGTTATAACGTTGCAATAAAGTTTTCCTACTTTGGTGTAAAGCGGCTGGAGAATTCAAAATTTGGCTACAACTTACCTAACATGGTCTTCAGGCAGCATAGTTAAGGAGCAAACAGTGTAAATAAGTGTGGAATATTCGTTTGGTGCAGTTTTATAGGTACAAAGCAGTTTATCTTGCCGGATAACGCCTTTCCGGATTAACTGATTTGAAGTGGTTGGGTGGTTCCTCGGTTACAGGCAAAGCCACCTAATCCCAAAGATGTAAAGGCCGTCCAGAAGACTCTCTCCAAAGAGACCCATCCGAGAGAGGAGTCATTAGCACAAGGCAAATACAAAAAAAGGTGCCAACCACCGTACCAATGCCACAGCCGCACATGGGCAACCCCAACATCAATTTATCCGATTAAAGGAGTTGTGGGCCCATCTGTTGCCAGACAATCTGTGTCGCATTTGTAGTCTCTAACTTTCTGTTGAATGATAGTGTAAAATAATGTCTACAGTCCTCAAGAAACTACTGTATAATACAAAAGTCACCTGTAAGTAAATAAAATATTATCCAAAATCCTCCTTTTTTCTGTATTTTGCATAAATTATGCCAGCTTTAAATATTTCAGTTTTTAAAGGAAAAATAATTTGTGAAAGGTAAAGGTGAGCAATAGAAACCCCAGAGAGTAAGTTGAGGTGCCTATGTGTGCCTATGTTGGGGTTTTCAAGTCAAGGGGCAGTGATTCTTGAGAAGCAGGTTAGATGCGAGAGGGGAATGGAAAATAGGTCAAAGATGAGAATGAAATAGTGCATTTTGGGGGTCTTGGTAGTTTCACCTTTTAGAAGGAGTATTGGATGAGTACAGACTACTGGGTACATTTACAAAGATTGTGATTTCATATTAGGGGCTCTTATCGGTGAAGGCACCAATAATAGAGATGAGAAATCCAAACTTTCTGTTTATGTATATAAGCCATGGGGATATTGGGCCGAGTTGGCGTGTGACGGCAGCCATGAAGGGGAAGAATCGTGAAGTGATACAGTAACTGTTGCAAAGTGAGCTTTAGCTTTCTGTGTGAGACGAAGTGCCATTTGCTCATGAGCTCAGTGGCTTGGGAGCAGGACATTATCCTAACATTATGGATACCTAATACGTCTTCTCTACTTATGGATTTGTGCTTGAAGCATAGTGAGGAAACATAAAACATTAAAACCATTTCCTATTCAGGGGTTGGGACAGAGTCATTTACTAACTGCCATCTTGTCCAGGTTCTGACGCATGGCTCCTTCCATGGAATCCCTAGAACCAATACACAGAAACCCGCAGCGGAGCTAACTGGTGGGATCCATTCATTGGCCGGTCCGGCTGGGCCTGCTCTTGGCTTAATGCATTGAAAATAACAAAGAGCAAAAGACTAGCAACCATGACATTTTGTTGTGTGAGGATCTTTGGTTCATTTAGGTGTTTTATTTATCTTGAAAGAGAGTAGAATTCAAACTGCAAACTATGAATTTTAAGTGGGGGAAATATATGAGATTTTTTTCCCAGAGATGTTCCTAGAAGTTAATGCAAGAAGCTACTAGCAAGCAGGATTGTGTGTTGGAAAGCTATGCGTGAACAAAGACGAGAGTGACAGTGTGATTCTAGGAGAAGTTGTTTTGTTCCAACTTTCAGATATTGGTGTAGGTCATGAAACAAAGTGGGCTTATGAATATAAGTGGGGACATCAAAGTAATTATTGCAGTCGCCAAAAATGAGAATGAATGTCACAGAAGAGAAATCGTACAACAATTGTGACGGTCGTACATAGGGGTTTATGTAAATCACAGTTCTCAGGAGGACTGAATGAGTTAACTTCTCTGCAAAGCTAATTAACTGCACCTGGGCAGCCCTGATTCAAGACTGTGACCTTTGGAAAGACACACACAGTGAGACAGCAGGCTGCAGCTTATGACCGACTAGAGCAGAGTCGAGACCTAGAAATCTGAAGAAATATACAGGTCACTGATTTTGCAAACTATTGGACTGTTTGTTTTGGTCCACTCAGGTTTAGCTGGATAAGAGGTGATTAGAAAGAACACTGTTTATCAGTTAAGATAGTGCTTCAGGGGAAGTTACACCTATTATTTTCCTTGATTTGTTTTGTTTGTTATTTTTGTATTACTGGATACATTCTTAAAAAAAACTTGGAAAGTATATCTAGCCGCTTGTGTTGTGTTCCTCCATCAAAGTGCCTGAAACACGAGCACATACCCAGAGGAGACTGGGAACTTGCTGCACAAAACAGAAATTGTATAAGAGAATAACGATAGTTATATGTGGCTAATATATGTTTTGTTGTTTTGATACACACACCAGAAGATGGTTTAAAGTCTCCTTTTCTAAACCAATATGTTGTTAATGCCAGTGGCAAAAAAGTGTTAACACACTGGGAGCTCATAGGTCCTTGGTTGACCTGTGCATACAGTGTCTCCCATAAGCCATGGGATGAGCAATCTTCTCTGGCACCTACTGCCAGCGCACCCAGCCAAGTCTGATGCCCGAGGTAACAGGCTCATCACAGATTCCCCTGATTCCTACTGATTACCACTGGATAAAGGAATCATTTACACAAGACCTGCCAAGAATTATGCATTGTTAGAGAACAAGTGCAGCTTGTTCAGCCTTCTGGGTCCTCTCAAAGGTTGTGTGTACTCAGAGCCTCATCCAGAGACATTCTGCACTCTCATGCTTTGTGCTTGCAAATATAGTGCAGCGTGAGTTTATTTCCTCTTAAAGATGTACAAATCTAGCAAAACTCTAGCAGGAATTGCATAATATGATCAATTTGGTAAAAAAAAAAAGCAGAACACTGCAGATATTTACATTTTTACTCAAGCTACAAGAAAATAACCCAAACATTAGCAAGTCTGACTTTGTAACTTGGTAGGTTTCCTGAAAAAAAATATACTAAAATGTTATTAATAAATAACAATTAGTGTAATGGCTCTAGGTAATCCCTTAATGCAATGAATTCCACAAAGAAATACAGTTAAGAGTTCCCACATGGATGATTTGTACATAGAAGGTAAAGTAGTGGAAAGATCCCTGTTTATTGGCACTCCTACATCTGCTACAGAGGTAACTTTGAAGAATGCGCAATAAAAGTTACATTTTATAACCAAGAAAAACTACCTTAAATATTACAACCACTGAGTATTGGCCATGTTAGATGAAAACAAGGTATAAGTGTTACATTAAATGATGTGCTTTAAATCACCACACATGTATTTAAAGCACATAACAATTTAATTAAAATTTACTCTGACAGCTAATAAGTGGGAGAGGAAATACCAACTTTATATTCAGAAGTCTTTGAAAATATTTTAAGGTGGTCTTTCTTGGTTTTAAGAATGCTCAATACAATTTAAATTGTATAAGTCACATCTCTAGCAAATGAATCGGTAGAAGGAGTGCGACTAAACAGGAACATGTTCCCTACGGTAGCTTCTAAATAACATTGATAACATTAATATTGAGCTTATCAAAGAAACCATTATTAAAGAACCAATGGTAGAATGTTTTTTCTTTGTCTTCAACTTAAAGGACCACTGAAGTTTCCAATGTCTGTATAAAAACAGAAAGAAAAAGTAGCTTTTAATTAATTAGCTATTGTATGGTATTATTAACTTCAACAGCATTGGTGATACTCCACACCATATCAGTTTATTCATATAATTATTCATGCTTATGGAACAGTCTCATCACTAATGTATTTCAGTGACTTCATAGTATCCCAAGGATAAGCAAGAATGGAAATTCAAATCAACCATAGTGTGGCTGTCAATGAGCAGCATAGGGATCAGGAGATCACTGAGGAAACTGAACAACGAAACGCGAAAGAGAACAGCAGCTCTTAGCCCACCTATAGCTCAGTCACATTATGTATTGTTAAAAAGAAAATTTCATTTTCCACCAAAATACACAGTACTTTATTTCTGATATGCCTCAAAATAAATATTAATAATTAGCACTTTTGTCTTGTGACATTTGCATTAGTAATATATCATACCAAGCACCTTATTACTGGGACTCTGTAATATTCACCAAGTATTTATTGGTGGCCAAAGACTACCCAACATTCCCACATTCTACATCATAAGATGTCTACATACAGACACCTGTGCAAGGTGCAGTGTCTTTAGATCGTATAAGTATTTTTTAGGGACCCAGTAAATTGTCAAATCTATAATGTTTTGTGAGATCTGTTACATTGTTATGTTATAAATGTTAATTTGTTACAGGGCTCACTGGTTACAGTATTATTATGAAATGTTCTTTTCAAATGTGATGTTCCAGCCTTTACGTGCAAATTAAAGTAAAAATAAATCTGTGAAATGCAGTAAATGTGTTATAGGGCGTTGATATAATGCCAGGCAGCTGTAGGAATGGAGTTTGGTCTAAAGGTTTATGATCTGTTTACACTACAAATCAGAACGTTCACACTGTGCTTTTATACAAGTGACTTATACAACATGCTAAACCCCAGGGAGTAACTATACTAAATTAATGTCTGCTGTCTGAGCATGCTCATTCTTTTCATCTATGAATGGCTTTACACGAACAACAATAGATTCAGAGCCCAAGAAAGTAATCTGCAAAAATTGATAAATAACTCTCATTAGCTAGAGATGTCACATCAACATTAACATTCGGTCCCTGTAAACTTCTTCCTGTGGGAAAATATCTTTCATAAAATGTAATTTATAAAAGTACATGTTATTATCTATATTTAAACTATAAAATATTAAGAACATCAACTCTGTCCTGTTAAGTCAAAGTAAAAAGAAAGTGTTTACAACTTGTATTTATATAAAGAAAATAAAACTATTGTTATAATGCCATGTGTTGTATGGTTCAGTGTGCTACAGAGGCAGGATGTTGTATGACCTGTGAAATATATATATATATATATATATATATATATATATATATATATATATATATATATATATATATATATATATATATACACACGTATACACACACCGCACTGTATGACTTGCCCGATCTATATAGATACATAGCATAGTGTTGCCTACATAGTGGCATTGAGTTGTATAAACTGTATAGAGAATTATATTTTGCCCTTTATACAGTCTACTTTTCTGGATTATTTGGATATAAAGGCACTACATTGTATAACAGACACAGGTAAAGGCTAGAAGGATTTAGCAATTCAAATCTCAATTGTCCTTTTCCTTTTTTCACAGGTTGTACGAGCAGCAGAAGAAGCTGCCTCCACCTTGGCCGGCTCCATACACCCAGAACAGTGTATTAAAGTCCTATGTCCCATCATCCAGACGGCTGACTATCCTATCAATCTTGCTGCTATTAAAATGCAAACTAAAGTCATTGAGCGGATTACAAAAGAGTCTCTGCACCAGATTCTCCCAGATATAATCCCCGGCTTGTTACAGGTGAGCCCACAATCCACTATTAGACTAATACTCTATAGAGATGGCTTAGAACCAACAGACCCTTCTAGTGTGTACGTTTCTTTACCTAGAAAGCTCAGACCTCATTAATCATTAGCTTTTGACCTCTGGGGTTGCTGTTCACAATGTCTTCCACAGTTTGTTGGGGGTTTTTTAAACTCAAATTTCTGCAAAACACATTTTTATCATGCAGCCTCAAAGCAAGGCAATTCAGATATATTTTGCCTTCCTGGGATTATTAAATATTGTAAATGTGATGTTTAACCTAAACGCACGTTGTTCTGTCACGGTTTAAAATGGCAGTTATGGCTTAATTAACTCTTGAACCGCCTCTTGAACTATTGAGATATTTAGCTCAGCATTGTAAGTATCAGTGATAGAAATGGAACTTGTAGCGGTGGCTTCCATACTCCGCAAACATAGAGCAATCTTCTCTAGCAATTTTAAACATAGAGGATGCATAAGCTTAGATTTAACGTATCCTTTAAATGGACACTGGATGGCCATATTTTTAAGCATATTTTATACTTATATAGAATACTTTTTTCTTCCAATTTTCCTGACCTGCCAGTTGATATGAACTGTGAGGAAGCCTTCGGTAGCAACTTTAAATTAACTCATTCTTCATGAAAAAACACTTTGTAATGTTTCTGGTATGTTTCTTTAAATGCATGATAGAAAACATAGGAATGTTTATGTCTTTTAATGTTTCTGATTTAAGTACAAGAGATATAGTGACAAGAAATACTCTGGTACCGATCTAAAACTTGTCCTGGTACCTGCAGAACTTGTCTTAAAGCTGGCTGACCAGTTTAGGATTTTTGGCCCTTAGATGAAGTCCCTTTATCTTTAAATCTTTGAGTGATGCATTGATGGAATCACTATTTCCTTTGCTGTTTCATTGGTAACGAATGGGAATCAATGAAAACCATTAAGACAAAGGTCAGGATACAAGGTTAACAATGTCCCTACACACCGGGTGTAGAAGCTAAATGCACTGTGTATACACCACACCATGTTTTGTACTGTGGGGAAGCAACAGGGTGGTAATGAGGAGGAAGAGAGAAAAAAGTCCAGTCTACACATCACAACTTTTTGGAATAAGAAGTCATCAAACCAGCTATATGAACTGAAGTTGATCATCACAGTTTTATATTCTGGTAATAGAGCGTGCTGCTTTGGCTAATATTACTGTAGACGGTTAATCATCATGAAGAACCTTCTTTTTTTATGTGTAGTTTGTAAACCAGAGAAAGAAAAGTTGAAAGGCTTCCTCACATAGCTATTACAGGGATGCTGCAATAGAAGCTATTCTTCTTCATTCTGAATGTAAGTTAGTGTACTGATAAAAAAAAAATAATAAATAAATATAAATATATATATATATATTTATTTATATATATATATATATATATATATATATATATATATATATATATATATATATATATATATATATTAATTATAATGGTGCATAAGTTGCACCTAGAATCCCCTGCAGAGTAAACTTCACAGTATAGTCATATAATGAGGTGATTGTGTACATTATCTGCCAAAATGCAAGTATTTAGCAGTATAAACTGAGAGTTTTCCAGGAAATAATATACCAGAATTTGCACATCACATACATATATATATATATATATATATATATATATATATATATATATATATATATATATATATATATATATATATATATATATATATATATATATGAAACCAGTGGTTACTGTTACTATATAATCTTGGCTTGCTTGATTCTCGGAGAAAGAATAGTTATTTTGGGAAATGCATTATGAATTGGTGCTTATATACTGCTTGAGTGTATCGTCTACCCAATTATTTCCTCCAACTCCCTCCTTGACCCCTCACAATCTGGTTTCCACTCCCAACACTCCACAGAGACAACTCTCACAAAAGTAATTACTTACCGCCAAATCAAAGGGTCTTTTCTCTTACCTAATTCTCCTAGATCACTCTGCTGCCTTTGACGCAATTGATCACCCTCTTATTATCCAAACTCTCTGCTCTCTTGGCATCCGTGAAACTTCTCTATTTTGGTTCCTATCTTATCTAGAAAATCAAACATGTTGTGTCTCCTTCTCTGGTTTTTCTTCTCTGTCTCACATTCTAACTTTTGGCATACCCCAATTTCAGTCCTAGGCTCCCTCCTTTTCTCCATTTATACATCCTCCCTCGGTGTCCTAATAAAATCGTTTGGATTTCAGTATCACCTATATGCAGAAGATACTCAAATCTACCTCTCGGCACCTGAACTATCCCTCTCTCTGCTAGTTGCCAACTACCTCATATTGTCCTGGATGTCTGCCGTCAACTCCAACTCAACATGTCTAAGACAGAGCTCCCTATCTTTCCACATTCTTCCTCCGCTTCCACTCCTCTCATATCTCTCACTGTTGACCACGCCATCATCACTCACAACATAACCTCGCAGGCCTGCTGTCTTGGAGTTCTACTGGATCCTCCATCTTTCATTCCTGAATCATTAAATCTTGTAATTTTCACCTACAAAAATATCTCCAAAATACATCACTACCTTACACAAGACACAACTACAATTTTAAGTCACTCTCATCATATCTTGCCTCGACTACTGCGACTCGCTCTTTGCTGGCCTTCTGTCCCCACACCAGTCCATATTGAACACATCCGCTAGACTCATCTACCATACTCAACGCTCAGTATCTGCATCTCCACTCTGCCAGTCACGTCACTGGATTCCCATAGCCTCCAGAATAAAATTAAAAATCATAACCCTAACATATAAAGCCCTCCACAATAATGCACCCTCCAATATCTCTGATATCCTCTCAAAATACTCTTCCACCCACCCTCTTCGCTCTGCTTATGACCTTCTTCTCTCCTTCTCTCTTATCACCCCATATCTCTGCTGCCCCTATTCTCTGGAACTCCTTGCCTCGCTCCACTGGACTATCTTCCGGCCTTAAATCCTTCAAAACCTCATTAAAAATGCACCTGTTCAAAGAAGCTTCTTTAGCCTCTATATGCACAATGCATCTTTCACTCTCCTGTACCTCACCCAAACCATTTAGACTGTAAGTTTGCAAGTTTTCAATCTTGTTAGGTGCTTTAGGCAAAGCACTGTGTTTGTGTGTTTGAAAGTTCAATAACAAATTGTTTTTAACTTGTACTTAACGCTATGGAATATGTTGGCGCGTTACAAGTAAAGGATAATAATAATAATAATAATAATAATAAATATAAATACAGGAAGGGCCTTCCTAGATAGATTTATGCAAAACTGAAAGCACATAGCAGGGGTTTGATATTTTGTGATGGGTCTGACCAAGTCGGTGGGAATTGAATATATTTTCCACCTTCACTAATGGTGAGGGAGTGGCCATGCACAAGGAATGTAACTGCCTTCTAGTAACCAAAATAAAGGCTAACCCAAGGGCAAGGTTATGACTTTCAGCCATGATTCTGAATTACAGATCATGAAAAGTTCAACATGCACTAAAAGAGTAGAAAACTAAACTAAACTAAAAACTATGCAACCACAAGTTAAACCACCATGTGAGGGGGAGTCAATTCTGCTACTGAAACACTGCTCCAACATAGCAAATCCTCATCACTGAGAAATATTACTACTCATTACATGAAAATAAGACACCCCCGTGACACACGTTGTTTCATATATTGGGTTAAATGTCACAAATATTACAATGCAGAATATCAAGCGATGTGCTATATTTCGAACTTCATTAAGTGATTGACTACATATAAATAAGTATGATACTTATATTTTATCCAGTTTTATTCTGGAAGATAGGATTTATTTTGTATTAGGAATAAGGGCCTGTATCCTTTATTCCAAATACACATAGGGCTGTTTTTTATCCTAAGATTGGTATGGTATAATAATTAGGCTGCAATTATTTTCTACTGTATCCTGTAGTTTGGGTGAAAACTATAAGCACCATTTAACTACCTATACGTAACAACGTCCTTGATTATATGGCTCTGTAAAAAATATACAGCGTCAAAAGCTCATATAAGCCCTAATGTAGCTATTATGTGCCGCCCATAACAACCATTATGTGGAAAATCTTATGAGTGATCTCTATGTGGGAACTGTTCCCTGCTATACATGTGGTTTTAGCTAAAGTGACTCCCATAAGAGCCTTTAGATAATGTTACGTGTTCTCGGAAGACTGTTTGTAAACTCAACCTCTCGCAAGAGCAGCTAAACCCCTTACAAGAACACTTACGAGACACAATAAACTTAACGGGGCTTGCGCTTCTACTTTGTAAATAGCGGTACAGAAAATGTTGGTGCTTTATAAATATCCTTTCGATTGTAAGCCTGCGAGTTCTCAATCCTGCGCGGTGCTTTAGGGAAAGCTCTATGGACACTGGATTCTAAACTCAATGACAGGGCCCTCCATCTTTGTAATGTGTTAATATTGTTTTGCCTTGATCACAACTTATTTATAGCGGTACAGAATATGTTGTCACGTTACAAATAAATGATAATAATAATAAATAAGTAATAATAATGGGGATCAGATACGGACTTTAAAATGTGTTATAAAGAATATTAATATGTGGGTATTTAGACTGTGAATAATTTGGGTGAATTTTTATGTAAAAATATAGAGCAACAATAAAACATATCCTGAGCTCCTGGGACCTGTGGGTTAGCTTACGCAGCATGGCACTCTCTACGTTTGAGCAGGAAACGCGTAACTTTATAGACTCAATGTTGCAATATTTACTGACTTTTTTTAACCTGAGTGGTCTCGGTACGGGAGCTACTCTGTTAATTGCTTCTTACTCACTGTGTTTATATAAACCTAAGGACTATTGCAAGTGCTCTTAAGCTAATCTCCATAACGTGACAAAGCCCCCTTAAGTGTAAGTTCATGCGTGAGCAATGTAAGAACTCTTGTAGGAACTCTCGTAGAGCCGAGGGCGCCTAACGGGAGACAAATAATCAAACCAAATATATGTATGTTACATTTGAGATGCACTAAATATCGCATGAAAATTATTTTGTTGTTGTTTTTTAAAATGTGTATTTAGTTCAGCAAGTGTGGTACACACATCCGCTTCAGAGTTATTTAAATAGATATAAAGTATATTTGCATCTTGTCAGGGACAAAAGCTCCTTCACACCCTCCCTGTGATACTCTTTACACTCTTTCTATGCTGTTATTTCACTTTTTATATATGTAGATTCAAGGTTACATTTTGCAGCTCTGATATAACCCAAGAACACTAGATTACTACAATATGTCCTATGAAACAAGTTGTACTTGACCACCTGATACACATGATATCGCTATTTTTGGCCTAGATCAGTGCTGTGCGGGGGGCATATTTTTATTGACTAGCAAGCTGGTTCGAGTATTTAAAATAACGGTGTAACGGAGTTGGAACACAAATCCAATATCTCCGCTAGTATACTGTAAAATATCCAAGAAGCACTACAGTCTCACCATTCCCAACCTCCCATATTGGACGACACTCAATTGGGAGTCAAGTAATACTGACTTTATTTTGTTGTGCAGAGATATATATATACACATCTCTTCCCACAGGCAATACACATCCCCCATAGTTGGCCACACAATACACATAGAGGGGCAATAGGTGGGTCACACCTCCCTGAGGCTACCTGGCAACTTTGATACAATCAGACATTGATTAGATCATCCTTCCCTTTGTTCCATCTTCACAATGTGAACACTTCACACAATGGACCTCTCTTGCGTATGAGGAGCCCTTGTAATAGGATTATCTATTATGCCAAGGTCTGCAATATTCTGGGCTAATATTCTGCAGAGCATAAACCAACATACATACAATATAACAGTAGGATCATATTTTAACAATAACCATAAACAGTGATGGGTTCCGTTACAAACGGTATATTTTAATATGAAAAAAAATAAATATACATATATAATAATAATATATATTATGAAATAACTTAACTCAAGATTTTGAAATTTACATATATATTGCCCTAAGTGTTGTGTTTTATTAGTTTTATGTTAGATTTTTCTGGTAAATCTCACTAGTAGACCATGGCCCATAGAAAGCAGCTGGCGGTCTGCATCTGGTCTCTCGGTCGCCAGTTGGAAAGCACTGTTCTAGATAAATAACTGGTGTGTCCTTTAGACTTTTATTATTATTCAATTATTTATTATTTCATTGTCCTGTAATGTAAATGTGCAGTCCTATTGCTGGATAGGTTTATACAAGTATAAATGTCACAAGTGCTCACTGTCCTCTCTTTATTCAGGGCTATGATAACACAGAGAGCAGCGTCCGCAAGGCAAGCGTCTTCTGTCTGGTAGCAATTTATTCAGTGATTGGAGAGGAACTGAAGCCGTATCTTGCGCAGCTCACTGGCAGTAAGGTAAGAGATTAACAACGTGTAACCAGGAAACAGTAAAGTTGTCTTATGAGAGTTTATTTGCCAAACCACAACCTCATAAAAATCACATCATCAGGGTCCCTGTTCTTCTGTTTGACAAGGAAATAGTTCATTTTTAATTTAAATGTTTTTATTTTATAACCCAGATTGTCTCGGACTTGGGGTCTGACTCAGATTACATTTTTGAGAAAAGCTCAACCAGTCTTCTTTTCTTGATGAAAATTCCAAATCGTTTTTCTTTTTTAAATGTTTAATGAATTCTATATGGATTTAACATTTACTCATTTACAATGATAAAGTACGTTCCCAAGTTTATGTCAGTCTGGTATGAATACTGGTAACTTGACCCCTCTAACTGATGTATTTCAGCTTCTTTTCTTCAAATTTTCTTCCAATCAAAACTGACCTATTTTTTTTTAATTGAAACCAGACAGTTCTGGATTTAAGGAACGAGTTACACTATGTCATTTTTCTTTCCTGTTGCAATTACTGTATACGACAGTGATACATTGAATATAACAAAATTATTTTGATATATCTTTTTTGTCTACAGTGTCAGTTCTCATGTGTAATATGTTGTCCCACAATGGGAGGTGATTGCCTGCCAATACACAGACGCAAAGATTTTGGTGGCAGATAAAAACCAATAGACCAGTTAAGGTTGCCCATTCTCCCATCTCATGAATCCACCAGAAGCAACGTGAAATATGGAGGCCATTGTTGTTGTTTAGTCATTCAGTTGTGTCCGACTCTCTGTGGCCCTATAGACCTCAGCATGCCAGGCAAATCTGTCAGCCAGTGCCCCTCTGAACTCCATCAAGCTCATGTTAATTGCTTTAATGATCTCATCTATCCATCTCCACCTCTGCCGTTCCCTTCTTCGTGTGCCCTCAATCTTTCCCAGCATCAGAATCTTTTCTAGGGAATCCTGTCTTTTCATGATATGGCCAAAATATTTGAGCTTCAGTCTCATGATCAAACCTTCCAGTGAACAGTTTGTCTTGATTCCTTATAGTATTGATTGATTGGATCTTCTTGCAGTCCAAGGGATTCTAAGCAGTTTTCTCCCAACACCACAATTCAATGGCATCAATTCTCTGTTGTGCTGGCTTTAATCCCCCCTTTGCACAGATTCAGACTTCTTTCGGCACATTGCCCCTTGAGTGTGGCAGGTTTTCATATTGTGCTTGTTTTTCTGGTATGTCCCAAGTGCTAACCAATCTAATCTTCTTTTTCAGATGAAGTTGCTGAATCTGTACATTAAACGAGCCCAGACTACAAACAGTAACAGCAGCTCATCTTCTGATGTGTCCACACACAGTTAATAGAAGGATCCAAACCAGAGCTGAGTTATAAGATGGAGGGTATAGGCAGAGCCTGAACCTCCAGTATGTGACGTTTGTGTCCAGAGGTGGCCCATTATGTATTCCTAACACTAAAAGAATTAACGCCTTCAACGCTGGATGGGCCACCAAGGCATTAACAAGCTCCAGCGCTGAAGGGGTTACATCTGTCTGGAGAAGAGGACACGCCAATCTGGGATTTCCTAAAGATTGCCCCAATCCAGAACGAGCTGTGGGACTATGAAGCAATCAGCAGTGCCTCCATCATACCTCTCTGCAACTACACATCCCAAGATATCTTGCAATCAGTATTTTTTATTTATGTGAACTTTTTTTGGTATTGAATGTAGAGGGGGGCAGGCTTGTGATGCAGTTTTGAAAGATGGAAAGTAAGCTTGATAATACAAAACTTGCTATGGTGTTAGAATTTGTAGGAAGGACCTCTCAAGTTTTGCACTGTAAAATAATCAAACTTTTTTTTTTGTGTTTTTAATTTTGTAAATAGTCTGCACAGTTAACTAACAGCTATTAGTAATTAGGATCCACCCTTTGAAAAAAATATATAAAATTCACATTTAACGAGTATAGTAATGATGTCATTAGATCCTGTACCGATTTTTGCCACTGTTTGAATGTGCAGCATTATACCTGCCACTGAGAGCTTGCCTGTAGCTAAACTTGTCAGTTTAACACTCCGCTTTCTTGAAGTTTGCTCAGAACAAAGCTTTTTAAATAAAAAACAAACAAATGTAGAGTGGATGAAAATGCTTTAATGTATTGAAGATAAAGTGAATGTCACTTAAACATCCTTCGGAAAGAAATATATTTTAGGTTTTTTTTAAGTGCAGTCAGTTTGGTGCCTGCACAATTCTTTTTATTAGTTTTAAACTGCGCTACTAGTGATGTCAAGTCCTCTGAACTTGTGGAAATGAAGAAAGGTTTGAGATTAAATATTTAAAATCTAAAGCAAAATGCACGTCGGGCCATCATTACATGTGTGGATGACATAATACAGACACAATAGGTTAACGAGACAGCTCATTATACTAAAATTACAATTTAGTTACAACTTCAATCGTAAAAGTAACAGAATAGTGGGAGGATGGGAAATGAAATATTTAACCCCTTTATTTGTCCCATTTGTGCCTGATACTGTTGACAGTATTAGCAGACTGATGTAATGGGCTGCCGTTAAGCTCTGTCAGATAACCTAGGCTTTTTCTTAGACATTTGTTCCTCTCTGGATTTGCTTACAATGCGTGAACATCATATTATATTGAGAAATTCCCTTTTATTATTGTCCCTGGTAGAGAGAAAACCATTGATTTTACTAGTTGTGTAATATACCGGCATATGTATTTACTTTTATGTACGTTGTTTATTAAGAAGCAATTCAAAGCCCTTCCTAAAATCATGAATGGGTCTGCCCGTTGTAGTGTATGCAGACATAGACGGTAGGGCTCAACGTGCAGTGACGTGTCCTAGCCTATCCAGAACTTGCTGCTGAGACATGAACACAGATAGGGTAGGACACTACACATCCAGCCTTACAGTCTATGTCTGCATACACCACAATGGGCAGACCTATACAGGGACTATTTGGTTGATTTTAGGAAGTAAAAACAGAACTTATAAGCACTTCTTTAAAAAGAAAGTCATTAAAGTAAATAGATACAGGAATATTGTATACATAGTAACATCCAGGAACCTTCGATATCCAATTAAGCAAATGCAAAGTCATTAGCAGCAGGAAGACAAAACATCTGAGACGGTTTGAATCTGGAGGAAACCTTACAAATGTCTGAAAGTGCAGGGACCTGATGTTCTCACAGTGCTATGGGCTTTATTTAAGTTTCAAACTGCACTCACAGCCTGCCTTCCTAATCCAGATAACAGTGCAGTTATAATCAAACTCCAATTACATGTGAATATGTTCCCGCCCCTTACGCCTGCCACATAATTCCTCCAGTAATTTCTATATAGGCACCGACAAGGAAACTATGAATTATTTGTGTTTTGTTTGTTATCCATTTCATTATTTATGGGTTATTTAAATACAATGTAAATAGAATGATTTGCCCTTCTATTCTTGTAGGACTGAATCAGTTTATTCACTTTTAGGGCTCTGAGAGAGGATTAAACACTATGTGTATAAGGCAAGGTTTCCATGCGCAAGGAGAAAGTATTAACCTTTCATTTGCTAGTGTCTCTGGCTATATAATATCACATTAATTCAGGCAATGCTGCATCCTTCAAGACTATCTGGTTTTGGGTAGCTCTGTGATGGACTGGTGCGATTATAGACAGGGTCTATTAAAGGTTTTGCAGACTAAGGAGACTAATTTCTTCCTGTAAAGCGACTGCATCACCTGATTTTATTCTGTGTATAGGTGGGTAATAGGGTGAACTTGCATTGAATGATTACCAGTTCTGGAAGTCGAAGCAATTTTATTTAAAAGGAGGAACGCTCCCTGTTTTTAATGTAAAAATAAAGTAGCTAAGGGTATATTTGCATCTAAACATCATTTTTTAAAAACTGAAACCATCTTAAAGAGGCCCTACAAAGGTCCTCCCCAGCAGCTCATGCACACAATATCGAAGTAGTACTAGGTGTACTAGCCAGTCACGGATTATCTCTCAGCATTCTATTGAGAAACAGTCTGTGATTGGCTAGTATATCCAGTACCAATACAAACACTGTGTGCAGGAGCTGTTGGGGGCAGGCCTTTGTATTTTTTGAAAGGTTTGAGTGCGTGAAAACAATACTTTTTAAGCACTTACTAATAAATTTATGTTTAGATGCAAACGCAAACTTTAAAAAGTTTTTTTTTTTATATATTAAAAGCAGGGAATCTTCCATGTCCATTTAAGTACCAGAATTAAAATCCTGCAGCTACCAGAACAAATGTAAGAATATTAATAATCAGTAACCTTTACAACTCCACTTATACTTTACATTATACCATTTATACAGTGCTTGATTATAGCTGGTGGTACTGTGCCTTTAATTCTAAGCTCCTCGCAGCTATGAAAGTGTTAATAATTTAACAATAATTCAGCTCTCCTTTATAAAAGTTCTAGACACTGATAAGTATCCAAAGGGGATCCTTAAGATGCAACTGATCCTCACATCGCTTTTGTGCTGACATTTATGTTGAAGAATCCTAGAAATGATTAAGGGCCACTGGAATGGAATGGATTAACTTTCTTAATTTTAAACAGATTTTGAAAGTAGCTGGTTTGCCACCATGTTTAAAGTGTATTAGAGTTGGGAATGCACAGATACACTTCCCTACAGTTTGCCACCAAAGCAAATAAGCAGCTGACCTGTGCTGTCCACTCACAGTTTGTAAAAGATGAGAGCAGCTTCTGCTTAAAGATTGTGGAAAAACAACTATTTTCAGTCTGAGTCTTCTCACAAAATATCAGCATTTATTTTAAAGTTGTTTACAATGAACTTTAATGTAAAAGCTAACGAAGCTGAATCACTGCAGAGGATAAATTACAAATGGAAGCTTTGCGTGTGTTTGAGGTAGTGAGGACCCGGCAAGGGTCTACCACTTAATGATACAGTTTAAAATGTTAACCCCTTTGCTGCCAGAAACACAGTGTCCCACATAGCCAACCAAAGAGAAATCAAAACTAAAAACACAACGTGGAGGGCTGAAGTGATCTGGTACTGGGCGCCCTAGCGCCTCGGTGCCCCCACATCTTACAGTACGTTATAATCTCATTGCGCTCAGATGCTTTATATTTAATGACAAAGGACTGTCCAGAGCAAACCAATAAAATATTTAAAAAAAAACACCTAAAATATATCCCACTCTTCTGAATTTTACTTATTGTAGTTCTTAAGTATTGCAGAACTATGAAGGCATGACGCTGAATCGCAGCACACTGTGCATTGCCTGGGTTCAAACTAAACCTGAACCTCCTTTTCTGTCGCCTACTTACAGTCTACTGAAAATACATATACATAGTGTTATATCTATCACAATCTCTACATTACTTAGCATAGTAGCATCACAAACAATGATCCTGTATATTATTTATGGACTTTGCTAATAATGTTGAAAATGATTTAAAAAAAAGTACGGGAGCTTTGGATCCCTGGTTGTGTGTAAGTCGCCCAGGCGCCCGGGAGACTCCACATTCTGAAACAACAACTTGCTGGATCCTCTGGGTTATTGTGCATGTCATTTTTCTCTAGGTTTTTATTTTAATTTAGTTTTTTGTTTTTTTTTGCTTTTGTCATGTTACACCTCTCTCTGTATTTATATCTTGACTCTTTCACTTTTCTGTGTATCATGGCAACTGTACAGAAATTTTTTTTCTTTTTTTTTTGCTTTAACATGTACGTGATAGAATTTGCTAAAAAAGAAAATGAGAAGAAAAGGTAAAAAAAAAAACAACAACCTGAGTTTGCTTTAGAATAAATTAAATTTATGTTAAAAATGTTGCGTCTTTCATTTGTAAAGAAATAAAACAGAACAAACGTTATGTTTTGTTGTTTTTTAGCATTCATTTTATTATGTTTTATATTGTGCATAACACAGGGTAGAGACTGTGTGGAAGATATAGGTAGAAAAGCTGCCATAACTCACCACTCTTTATGCCTATCCAATAGAGATTTATTTTCTGATTATGTTTACTACTTTCTCAGGCCCTCATTCAATTGCGATTTGGACAATTGAATAGGGCTCTAAATAAGCACATAGCATGTATTTTTAAAGACGTTTTTAGTTGGTGAAAATCTTGCATTTGGATAGATGCTTACTAACTAAAGACTTCTTTAAAAAAATATGTTATGTGCTTATTTAGAGCCCTATTCAATTGGCCAAATTGCAATTGAATGAGGGCCCTGGTAGGGTGTGCCCTTGTAAACAAATTAACTTTCCATTAGTCCTGTTAAAAGCATTGGCAGTATCAGGTGCCCCATTTCCATTGTGCAGATAGAAGCCTCCTCTGCATTCAATCTCCTCCTACATCAGAATGTTGATCATCAAAAAAACAAAATAGCGGATTAAAAAAAAAAGTTATAAATTAGAAACTACTTTTCACTTTTTCTACAATTTAAAAAAAACATTTCACCTCTTTTCAAGTCTAGTTCTTTAAAAATGTATATTTTCTTGTGGTTTCAGATAGGCCAGATACCTTTTTGTTATAGCTCCCTATGTTATACTAGGAATAGAAAGGTATAACATATATACTAAGATTTTGCATCTCTACTTCACAGTACATATGGCCCAGTGTTTTCATCTATCTCAGAATCTTCAATAGATCCTAACCGTACCAAAATTAACTTAGAAATCGCATATTTACAATTTGAAGAACTAGAGTTGAAACCATTGTTTAATTTATTATTATGATATGCAGTGCCTGGGAACTCAATTAAGGTTATCTCTGGAATCTTAAAGTGATTGTTCCTTCTTCCTTCACAAGACTAGTAACATCAAATATCATTTACACTAATTTACAATCTACCTAAGTGAGCTGGGCTCAGAATCCAAGGCTATACTACTGTAGGTAAGGAAATAAATGTATTTTATTGCCCTAACTTTCTAAAAACATTTTACAACTTGACATTCTAATTTAAAAATCAGTGAACTGTAAAGAATGGAACTTTACTGTCCCTTTAATTCCAATTCTTTGTTAATTTCAGGATTTTGACCATCTTAGAAATGTCACTATGGTTCTTGTGATCTCACTTGTACAACTTCTTAGAATGAAGTCTTCATTGTCTTAAGTTCACTACAGGTGTGTGAAACCAAAACCGCTTAACCAAGCAAACCATTAACTCCAGTGACTGTAAAGATCCCTGTAACTGTCATCCCCATCCCCATCCCCATCACAATCACGGATTAAATTAAAATATTATTGTATTCTGTTAATCTTAATAAAGAAGTTAGAATTATTTTATATACCAGATTAAATTAAATAGCCACTCTGTGAGGCAATAACGCCACTACCATAACACAGTATATTATATATATATCAATCTAATTGAGGCTGTCTAGTCGCAAGTGACATTTCAGCTATTACGCACTGTCAAACATATCTACACTAATGTGGGGTTTGTAGGAGCACAGAGACAGAACTTAATATATTAATATATTTATTATGGTGTATAATTAAATTGATTAAAATAATTGATAAAAAATAAAGATAATATGCAAGTTTTTTAGTAATTTAAAATTATTATTGGCGCTGCAGAATATGTTGGCACATTATAAATATTAGATAGTAATAATAATAAAAACTAGAATAAAAACACAGAGCCACTATATTTCAGTAATCGTTACCAGAATGAGGAATAGATGGATTTCCAGGGGTGAATGAGATGGTGTTGTCAAGCACTCGGCATCTTCATATCTTCAGTCTCATCCCCAAAACAAGAAGTTGTTCCATGGTCTTAGATTTTATAATATCGAGTGTATAGTTGTACTTTCCTTTCCTGACATTACTTTCTCTCTCACTGCAGCGACACAACAAATAATAAATGTAATGTCCGCAAGCTTAATATGTAAAATCCCTAATTCACAGAATATATAGGAATGTGTAACCCCTGCACCACCCACCTGCTCATAACTTACACTACACCAGCTAGGATGGTGATCAACAATAAGACAAGGGGCCATAGGTGTAGTTGGCAGAGTGATAGGAGAACAGGCATTTGACCAGAGCTGCTGGGCGTCTTGTGAGAATATCCTGTCCATTAAAATAACAGAGAAATGGAAATGACTTCCAATACATTTTTAGGACTTGTCCCCATTATAAATGAGCTATTTTAAAGTTATAACTGTATCTGACCCTTTGCCATTACAGCAGCCAGCCTGTAATTAAATGCCAGCTTAGTTGGATCCATTCTTGTCTGCTTCCTGAAACATAATTAGCAGGACATCCTAATCAAACCGCCAGGTGAGCAGAGTATAAATTATTCCTTAATTTTAGCTGGAAGTCTGCTACGAGCTAGCTAAATATTAGATTAAGGTGTATTAAAATGACCACTTTATTTTAGGAAAATGACATGTTTTGGAAATATGTAAAAAAAACAGCAACATGTAAGACATGAGCATAAAGGCTCTTCAGAGAACATATTTATTTTTGCAGACTTGGCTTACATCTAGAAGCCCCCACATTGTCTCCTTACAGCTCTTGAGGCCTGGTTGTTACATGCCAGTTTGACACGTCTGCTTCTGAGCATGTAACAAACTGCTTTCTGTACCCACTGTCTTCACTCATTGGACCGGAACGATTAGATGTCAGCCAGTAGACACTAGCATATACCAGGTGCACCCGGTATATGCTAATGATGCAGCACGCATGTAACGTCACATGCGTGCCGGCGCCGGGTCAAGGAGCGGAGGCCAGAGCACAAGCAGGTAAGTGAGGGGAGGTATTTAGGGGGGTTTAGGTGGAGGAGGGGGGTTGAGGGGGGTTTATGCTGAGGAGGGGGGTTTAGGTTGAGGAGGGGGGAGGGAAAGAGACACTGGGGGGGTAGAGAGACACACGGGGGGGGGGGGGGGGGGGGGTGACTCGAGTATAAGCCGAGGGGGCCCTTTTTTGCCTTAAAGAAGGGCTGAAAAACTCGGCTTATACTCGAGTATAGCCTTGCAATGAGCGCCGAAGGTCCTCACAGCACAAAACTGTTTCAATTATGTCTCAAACAGCATTCCCATGGCTTCAAATTTTATTGCCCGTCATTTTTGACGGGCAAGTCGCTAGTAGTTTAATAATATTAATAGTGACAGAAATGTTTAGATATGAAACAATTTAATTATGTAACATTAAATATTATAATTTTTCAACTATTTATGCTCTTCTTTATTAACCCCACTGTAATTCTTCATTAATTGCTGTTGATAAAGCCATTATATCAGAGGGTTGGTCTTTCACTTAATAAATGGGGCCTTTTCTGTATCGCTTTGAGTTAGAGGACCAATGTAGACCCATATTTACAGAATCTTGTTTTGAAGGATTAGTTTGATAATGGGCAAAATCTTTTTATTAAAAAATGCAGCCTTATACTACAGAAAAATAAATAAATAATTAAGACAGCACCAGTACCCCCCCCCCCCCCCCCCCAGGGGTGCGCCCCAGTGCATTGCACCTCCTGCACCAGCAGTAGTTTCTCTCCTGGATCAAATACAATTTTGCATTGAAGGGAGGTGCCAGTGTCTGATTCTCTGCTTTGGTGGCGAGAAGGTGACCAGGGAGGCCGATAAGAAATCAGCTCCTGCTCTTGAAAGGTCTTACACTCTGGAGAGCAGAATAAATAGAAATCTTATCCGTGTCCCCAACATCTACCAAAAACATAATCTGAAAGTGCAATGGGGACTTCCTGCACGGAAACATGCATCTAATAGATAATTAGCTGTTTTTATTTTAGTTTATTTAAAGTAAAATGCCAATTATGAGCTTAGTTTTTCACTCTTCTCCTTACAATGAAATATGAGCCGGACTCCTGTCCCTGATCTGGGGGAGGTATGAAGACCTGCTCATGTCCTAATGGCTATGCATGCAGCCCCCTGCCATGTGACCTGCAGGTCCCAGCATGTTATCCCTCCATATAGGATTATCCTGGGTCACTGCATTTAATGAGTGCTTGGTGAGAGAGATGTTATGTAGCAGGTTGGGTTGAGTGGTCACTGGATACAATAACTCCCAATATTCCAAATGGCCGAAGAGAGACACATGACAAATGATGCACTGTTAGGTACAGATAGCACCTATTGGTATAGAAGTTTTAGACATGTACAAACTTCTAGCCACATTCAATTGAGCTTTCTTAAGATCCAGTAGCCCATAAGTGGGCTTGCAAGCTATTTTGCTATTCAATTGGCATTTTTTTGCCGGCTCGGAGCGGTTTCTGAGTTACGGGCTTGAAAAAATTGTGATGGTTAAACTCGTAATTTACAGCCTCCAGAAGCCTTTGATCTTTCTCTGCCGTATAAATGTCATTTTCCATTGGCTGATTCGAAATGGGAGGTTACGGGCTTGCTTAGTTGATCATGTTCCCGCCCTGAACTGCTCCGAACCAGTGCATGGTTTACGGTTTTGGTTTTGGGCCTACAAGTTGGGGGCTTGAGCAATTGCATAGCATCACAATCGGAGAAGAACGGGAGCCTGAAACTCACTCGCAGACATTCGGCTGTCTGCGATCAAGTTGCGGGCTTCCAATTGAATATGGCCCTTAATATTTACTAAGTCCAGATAGATGTATAATTTTTAGCATTGACACTCCAGGTCATCTCCTGGTCTATGAGAGGATCCAGAAAAAATAAAGAGACGGTCAGAGCTGGAAAACAGAGGTTTGACCTTAAATGTGGGACTTTCCTTTAAAAGAGGGACATCTGGGAGGCTGAGAGGGATAGGGGGATTCCCTGGAAAAGAGGGATCGTTGGAAGCTATGGGATCAAACCATGTATATGCCTTGAGAGAATCAATTCCAGAAGCCTATGCCCTTAACATTTTCTGATCTATAAATGTATTTCTGGTATAAAATATCAATCTGAACTTGCGGCTACTCTGGGTCTAAAACACAACCTTGTTGGCCCCAAAACTGCATGTTATGTCCTGGTACCCACTCCACCAAGCTCTTAAATATAAGTGGTTTACTGTATGACAATGTTTAGACTGAGGCAAATAAACCCTTATACTGACCTCCCTTCATTATCAATATACCTATACGTTCTCACATTTTCTTTTACCAGTGTTTACACCACCATATTGTCACCATCTCCACCACAGGATGAATCAAGCTGTGGATGTTCTCCAAGTGACATCACAACATTGCTTGTAATGGTAATTGTGGTAAATGGTGTATGGTAAATGCCAACCCATCTTGTTAATAGGTTAATCTTAACAGATGTTACTTAGAGTATATGGCTGTTACAGATACATAATATCCCTGTGTATCTATTTGCTTTTATGTAGTTTATTTTATTAAGAAGTGATTGAAAGCTCTGTTTTACTGCCTAAAAACATACAATTTGTACCTGTTTGAGTCTGCCCTCTGTGGTGCATGTAGCTCATCATTACTCAGACTGTGAAGTGCAGTGTTTCAAATTAGCCTCTCCGTGATCTCTCTCATGTAGCAAGTTGCAGAATGTTTTCACTGATTGGTTACTATGAGACACTGCACACCCTGCACTTAGAAGTATACTATCTTCGTGAGCTACAGAGGGAAGAAACCAACTAGGAACTATTTGTAAGATATTATGAAGAAAAACAGATCTTTAAGCATTTCTTAATTAAATAAAGTGCATAAAAGTAAAGAAATAAACAGCTATGTTATATTCCTAGTGAAATCCAGAAACCTTGCATGTCCCTTTAAGGAACACTATTTCCTTGGGCCAAAATGCACCGAATAAAGAGAATTTAGCACTTTCAATTTGGTTTTGTTTTGAAGCTGACCTGTTTGGGGGTTTCAGCCCCCTCCTTGTTCTGAGGAGTTTTGGATTGAGCATCATTACCCCTGAACAGATCAAAATACATCTAGCAGACCAGGGGAGGCGCAACCACTGGTGCAGACGGCGCAATGCACCGGGGCTCACCATTCACTAAGCTTCATTTTGCCTGTCTCTTGTCCCAAACTCCCACTCGCATGTTAAACTGCAAACTCTCTGGTGCACAGACCTCAGATCCTTCTCATAGTTGTTTCTAGTGCCTGGAAATAGATAGATAAAAAAAAAAAAACTATATATATATATATATATATATATATATATATATATATATATATATATATATATGTGGAACTACAGAACATGTTGAAGCTATAAGAAAAGAGAAAATAATATTATTATTATTAGAAAAATTATAATCTCAACCGGTTTTGGCTGAAAGAGAGTTTTTGTACTTGCTTCAGAATATGGACAAAAATGAGTTAATAATCCCACTAGCTAATAAAGAAAAGTCAAGTAGTTTTGGGGTATAAAAAGATAATTAGTAATACTTATAATTAAAAAGTAAGCTACACATTAACCCTCACAATGCCAGAGTTGGAGTTTGTACCACAGCAATGAGCAGTATTTGTTATAATAACACAGCAGATTAGCTGTCTCCTGGTGACGGCTCTGCTCCTTTCATAACTCTTCACACCCCAGTGGGCAAGTTCAGGAAATGAGTGTTTTTACTCCGATATTTGCCTTCACTGCTCAGAACATCAGATCTTGGTCATTTGTGAGCAGATCATTATCTCAGCTCTGTTGATGCAGCAAACCCTTTGCTCAGCTCCATCCAGCCTGGCCCAAGGACAATCACCATAGATAATGCTTGATAATGATTTAAACCCAATGGGCCTTTTCTTGTGATCAAATGGAAGAAAATACTGGGGTCAATATTGGACTAAGATTAAAGTCACTTAGTGGATATAATTACGTGAGAATTTAGATATATCCAAACTTGCAGGACCACTGAGCTGGTTGTACAAAGATCTCTCCAAAGAATAGTTAATTAATGTTTGATAAAATAATTTAAAAAAAAACATTAATTAAACTTTTACTGTGCTCGTAAGTGTTTAGTTACTATTTTTCACTGAATCCTCAGTGTTTGGGTTCTGTCTACCACGTAAATGGAGTATTGTGTCTAGAGTGGAGCCTCCCAAGGGGCATACAACAGCTACAGTATGGCAATGGGCAGTGGCTCAAAAGTGTGTGTGTTTGTGTATACGGCTAGCAGCTCAGGCCACACTGCTCACTGCTACTAATGTGTGTTTTAGAGAGTAGTCTTTAGTTTAGCAGTTCCCCCTGAGGAACTCCACTCCCCCCTCAAAAAAAAAACCATCAGGGGATGGAGATTCAGCTTATACAGTCTTGGTGTGGTCATGCTGTGTTGTAATTGTTTAAATGCACAGTAGAAGATTATTATTTTTCTTATTAAACCTTTTCTTGCTATTCTTTTAAGACCTTTAAATTGGTCTTTGATTTATAGGTTTTGTAGAATAACATAGAAACTGGAGATGATTCACATCCCTAGTGAGAAAGCCAATACCTCAACGAGAAAATCTAAATAAGTCTCAATCTATATTACATACAGCTCATTTCATCTGATATAATAGAAACTAAAGGTCAAGCCCCAAAATCATGATTTAAGAACCAACTCTGCTTTGAGATTTCTGTGGCCACCTGTTTGGCCAGAATTTTGCCCAAAGCTGACACATTTATTTTAGAATTAAATTATTATTCACTGTAACTTTTTCCTCAACACAAAATGTAATATATTTTAATACAAACCAATGTAAATAAATGAGAAATGTAAAACGTGTTCCCAGTTCCAGGGATTGTTAGTCTTATATGGTAGATGTTTAGTGAATATGGTGCTGTTTTGGACTAATTACACATGCTCACACCTGTGCCCAGTGTCAGCTTATTAATTATTATTATTTATTTATGATTATTAATTGTTTATTGTTAGTTATAATTAATTATGATTACTAATATTTTTTTGAATCTCAACATCAAGTTTTGATTAGCAACTATTACCAAATGGTGCACGCGCACCCCACTGCCCCTGATCCAAAGCCCACTTTATTTCTCGGGGCTGTCTCTCAGCAACTGGTCCACTCAAGTTGATATATGAATGTCTCAGGGGTTAATTCCGAAACACTCAATTGGCCGCATGAACAATGATAATGATCTGTTATTTATGTATCAACATTTTCTGTAGAGATATGCACATGTACAGTAAATACATGAGAGTTTTGAATAGAAACATAAACTTAACAGCAGATTAAACCCAGTAGACTGGTTTAATCTGCCCATCCTGTCTACAGAAAAAGCCTTATGTAATTGGACTGTGCAGTTCAATATATTTGCAATATTTGGAAGGATATCCCAAACATGCTTACATTTTGTTAGCACCACCCTTTCTAAAAACTATAACTTTCACAGTTTTTCCCCTTTTGGCTTAAAATCATGACTTTCCTTTCTCCTTCTTTTTCTGATGTGTTCTTCTCCCCTGAGTTTATCTTAAAGGGGTATGGAAAGGTTCTGGATTTTACTAGGTATATAATATCCCTATGTATCTATTTTATTATACTATATTTAGCTAAGAAGTGCTTACAATCTCTGCCTAAAATCATACAATTTGTAACTGTTTGGGCTGCCCTCTGTTACTCATGAATACACAGACTGTGTAGTGCACTATTTTAAATTAGCCTGTCAGTGACGTCTCTCTAGTAGCATGTTGCAGAATGTTGCCACTGATTAATTACTATGAGACACTTTACACCCTGTACTTAGAAGTACACTGTATTCATGAGCTGCAGAGGGGAGAAACCAATTAGAAACTATTTTATAAGCACCTCTTTATAAAATAAAGTACATAAAATTAATTAGATACACAAGTATATTATTTACCTAAGTTTACAAATAAGAGCTAAAGGGACACTAACATCAAAAATTTGCTATGGCATATTTAAAAGAACAGGTTTTCAACAATACAAAACATTGTATGAAAACCAATGTTAAAATGTTATTGTAATCCTTACTCAGGTTGCTTTTGGAACAAAGTGAGACCTCCTCCTGGATTGTTTTATCTGTATCAGGCTCGGCCACTAGGGGGAGTAAATCATTTTTCCATAGAGATTCGTAACTCATCTGGTGCAATGTCCTGACACACCTTTTTTAGAGTTAGATACTTTATATCAATTCAGATTTGTAAAATAATTGAAAGCATATTTTTTAACTCTTAAAGTGATCTTTTTTCATGCAGATACTGTTGTAATGATAAACCTGCTCCATTGCTCCAAATGCATGATATTAAAATGGTGTTTTCCGTGTCCTGCTCAGAGGGAAAGTTCTTGATTTATCAGCACAGGATGCACATCTGTCACACACATTTGGGATCTATACACAGTGCATCACATATATACCGTATTGGTCGGAATATAAGCCGCACCTTTTTTCCGATTTTTGAGCTTGCGAGTTACGGGTGCGGCTTATATTCGCGACCGTAAAAAAATCATTGCCGATTAGCGAACTTTGATTGTTACGTGTGCGTTTCCTATTCGCAAACGCAAAATTACTGCCGATTTGCGCGATTTCGAGTTAAGGGTGCCAATTTTCCTGCTTGAGACAGCGGTATTGAATAGCGATTTACGGGTTTAGTGATTCTAACATCCTGTAAAGCCTGTAACCTGCAAAAAAAGCTACAGTGCTAATTAGAAAAGCTTGTTTCTTGCAATGGCTGATCACTTTGAGAGTCTTTTTCTCTCCAATTTTACGGGTGCGGCTTATATTTGAGTACTATCTTTTTTCCCCTTGAACTTTACAGGTTATATTCGGACCAATACGGTAGTTGTCGTAATTACGAATTGTTGTCATGCTATGTTAAAAGTTACGGCCTTGGCATGCGCACTGAGCACCGAAGGTGCTCATTGCGAGGCTTGAAAGTTACAGGCTTAAAGAGCTCCTTTGTGGCTAGAAATCGAGCTAACAACCTCACTTATGGGCTCCCTGTCTCCTCCTGAGGTAGGGAGTCCATAAGTGAAGTTGAAATCTAATTTGCTATTCAATTGGCATCTTGAAAAAAAAAGAGACACAGGGGAGGGAGAGGGGGAAAGAGACGCTGGGGAGGGAGTGGGGGGAAATAGACACAGGGGAGGGAGAGGGGGGGCAAAGAGATGCTGGGGAGGGAGTAGGTGGAAAGAGACATAGGGGTGGGCCCACCATGAGTGCTAAAGTGAGTGCTAAAGTCTGCGGCCTGCAATGTTCGGTAAAGCCGCTCATCGCGAGGACCGTGAAAGAGTGGGGGGGGGGGGGGAGAGGCTAACAATTAACGCCAAAGGCGCTCATTGTAAGGCCTGTGATGAGCGCCGAAGGCAGATGAGAGGGGGGGAGAGACAATGGAGAGGGAGAGGGGGGGAAAGAGATGCTGGGGAGAGAGTGGGTGGAAAGAGACACAGGGGAGGGAGAGGGGGGAAAGAGACGCTGGGGAGGGAGTGGGGGGAAAGAGACACAGGTGAGGGAGAGAGGGGGCAAAGAGATGCTGGGGAGGGAGTGGGGGGAAAGTGACACAGGGGAGGGAGAAGGGGGTGGAGAGACATAGCAGTGGGCCCACCATGAGTGCTAAAGTCATGGGCTTGCGCATTTGTGCAGTGCATGCTGCAGCTTGCAATGAGCGGTAAAGACGCTCATCGCGAGGACCGTAAGGAGGGGGGCTAACAATTAACGCCATCGCAAGACCTGCAAGTTAGAGGAGGGGAGAGCCTCGCATTGTGTGACAAACAGCATTAAGAGGCTTCAAATTTTATTGCCGTAATTTTTTATGGGAAGTCGCTACTTGTATATCATACTTTGTGCGTAGCCCATTCATGCTATACTCTCTAACAAGTCCATCTGTTTATTTGTATGAATGACAATCACACATGCATGGAATTGTATGCGGCGTGTTATGAATCCTCTATATAACAAAAAAAATATTGAAATATAAAATTGTCTTTATTTTTATACCTTGGATACCATAACCCAAGATCTGAAGTCTCTCTTGGTCTGTATTTCTGACATATCTTGTTGCAATAATTAATGTTTTATACAGAATTGTTAGAAAATTTCTGCCCTCCTCCTAAATCTAGGGCAGTCATCAGATATCTTGGGGACCGGTACAAACCTATCAGTCAGGACCCCCTTCTCCCCATGCATGTCTTTCACATCTTAGTTAATCCTCCTTAAAGAGACATGGATTTTGCTAGGTATATAACATACCTGTGTATCTATTTTGTTTTAGTCTCTGTATGAGTCTGCTATTGTAGAATATACAGACAAATACTCTGTAGGGTTGGATGTGCAGTGTAATGTCCTAACCTATCAGGGACCTCGTCTCAGCAGCACGTTATGGCATGTTGCTTGGAGATGGCCACTGATTAGTTTGTATGAGCTACAGCACAGCAATTGCAGTACTATTTGGTTTATTTTAGGCAATAAAAACAGAGCTTATAAGCACCTCTTGATAAAACAAAGTAGATCAAATTAAATAGATATACAGATATATTGTACAGCTAGCAAAAATCCATAAACCTTCCATGGTTCTTTACCTTCTTCTTGGTTAGCTTTTCCATTGCAACCTCTTAAATGTATATGTAAGTGAGGTGGGTTATGAAGGCATTCTGTAGAATTCATCATAACCCACCTAGCAAAAACATTTGCATGAAAACATGCAAATCGTTTTTGCAATATAATAAAAAATGTGCTGGGGGTGATTTAGAGACCCCCAGCAACTGCGATTTGCATAATGGACATCTGAGTGTGAGTGTGCCTGTCTGAGTGAGTATGTGCCTGCCTGAGTGTGTGTGTGCCTGCCTGAGTGAGTGTGTGTGTGCCTGCCTGAGTGAGTGTGTGTGTGCTTGCCTGAGTGAGTGAGTATGTGCCTGCCTGAGCGAGTGAGTGTGTGAGCCTGCCTGAGTGAGTATGTGCCTGCGTGAGTGAGTATGTGCCTGCCTTAGTGAGTGTGTGTGTGCTTGCCTGAGTGAGTGTGTGAGCCTGCCTGAGAGTGTGTGTGCATGAGTGCCTGCCTGAGTGAGTGTGTAAGTATGTGTGCCTGCCTGAGTGAGTGTGTAAGTATGTGTGCCTGCCTGAGTGTGTGTGTGTGTCTGCCTGAGTGCGCCTGCCTGCCTGGGTGAGTGTGTGCCTGACTGAGTGTGCCTGCCTGAGGTGTGTGTGTGCCTGCTTGCCTGCGTAAGTGTGTGTGTGCCTGCTTGAGTAAGTGTGTGTCTACCTGAGTGTGTGTGTGCCTGCCTGAGTGAGTATGTGAGTGCCTGCCTGCCTGAGTGTGTGTGTGCCTGCCTGAGTGTGTGTGTGCCTGCCTGAGTAAGTGTGTGTCTGCCTGAGTGTGTGTGTTTGCCTGCCTATGTGTGTGCCTGCCTGCCTGAGTGAATATGTGAGTGTTTACCTGCCTGAGTGAGTGTGTGCCTGCCCAAGTGAGTGTGTGTGTGTGCCTGCCTGGGTGAGTGTGTGCCTGCCTGAGTGAGTGTGTGTGTGTGTGCCTGCCTGGGTGAGTGTGTGCCTGCCTGAGTGAGTGTGTGTGTGTATGCCTGCCTAAATGAGTGAATGTGTCCCTGTCTGAGTGAGTATGTGCGTGTTTACCTGCCTGAGTGAGTGTATGTGCCTGAGTGAGTGAGTGTGTGTGCCTGAGTGAGTGTGTGTGCCTGAGTGAGTGTGTGTGCCTGAGTGAGTGTGTGTGCCTGAGTGAGTGTGTGTGCCTGAGTGAGTGTGTTGGCCTGCGTGAGTGTGTTTGCCTGCCTGAGTGAGTGTGTTTGCCTGCCTGAGTGAATGTGTGTGTGCCTGCCTGAGTGAATGTGTTTGCCTGCCTGAGTGTGTGTTTGCCTGCCTGAGTGAGTGAGTGAGTGTGTGCCTGCGTGAGTGAGTGTGTGTCTGCCTGAATGAGTGAGTGTGTGTGTGCCTGAATGAGTGAGTGTGTGTGTGCCTGAGTGAGTGTGTGTGTGTGCCTGCCTACATGAGTGAATGTGTGCCTGCCTGAGTGAGTATGTATGTGCCTGCCTGAGTGAGTATGTGTGTGCCTGCCTGAGTGAGTATGTGTGTGCCTGCCTGAGAGTGTGTGTGCCTGCCTGAGTGAGTATGTGTGTGCCTGCCTGAGAGTGTGTGTGCCTGCCTGAGAGTGTGTGTGCCTGCCTGAGTGAGTGAGTGTATGAGTGCCTGCCTGAGCGAGTGTGTGATTGTGTGCCTCACTGAGTGTGCCTGCCTGAGTGTGTGTGCCTGCTTGCCTGAGTGAGTGTTTGTGTGCCTGCCTGAGTAAGTGTTTGTGTGTCTGCCTGAGTGTGCGTGTGCCTGCCTGAGTGAGTGTGTGTCTGCCTGAGTGTGTGAGTGTGTGCCTGCCTGTGTGTGTCTGCCTGAGTGAGTATGTGAGTGCCTGCCTGAGTGTGTGCCTGCCTGCTTGACTGAATGTGTGCCTGCCTGAGTGTGTGTGTGTGTGCCTGCCTAAATGAGTGAATGTATGCCTGCCTAAATGAGTGAATGTGTGTGTGCCTGCCTGAGTGAGTGTTTGCCTGCCTGAGTGAGTGTTTGCCTGCCTGCCTGAGTGAGTGAGTGTGTTTGCCTGCGTGAGTGAGTGTGTGTCTGCCTGAATGAGTGTGTGTGTGCCTGAGTGAGTGTGTGTGTGTGCCTGCCTACATGAGTGAATGTGTGCCTGCCTGAGTGAGTATGTGTGTGCCTGCCTGAGTGAGTATGTATGTGCCTGCCTGAGTGAGTATGTGTGTGCCTGCCTGAGTGAGTATGTGTGTGCCTGCCTGAGTGAGTATGTGTGTGCCTGCCTGAGAGTGTGTGTGCCTGCCTGAGTGAGTGAGTGTATGAGTGCCTGCCTGAGCGAGTGTGTGATTGTGTGCCTCACTGAGTGTGCCTGCCTGAGTGTGTTTGTGTGCCTGCCTGAGTAAGTGTTTGTGTGTCTGCCTGAGTGTGCGTGTGCCTGCCTGAGTGAGTGTGTGTCTGCCTGAGTGTGTGAGTGTGTGCCTGCCTGTGTGTGTCTGCCTGAGTGAGTATGTGAGTGCCTGCCTGAGTGTGTGCCTGCCTGCTTGACTGAATGTGTGCCTGCCTGAGTGTGTGTGTGTGTGCCTGCCTAAATGAGTGAATGTATGCCTGCCTAAATGAGTGAATGTGTGTGTGCCTGCCTGAGTGAGTAAGTGTGTGTATGCCTGCCTGAGTGAGTGTATGAGTGTGTGCCTGCAAGAGTGAGAGTGTGTCTGCAAAAGTGTCTGTGCCTGCAAGAGTGTGTGTGTGTGCCTGCCTGAGTGAGTGTGTAACTGCCTGAGTGTGTGTGTGCGCCTGCCTGAGTGTGTGCCTGCCTGAGTGAGTATGTGTGTGCCTGCCTGAGTGAGTATGTATGTGCCTGCCTGAGTGAGTATGTGTGTGCCTGCCTGAGTGAGTATGTGTGTGCCTGCCTGAGAGTGTGTGTGCCTGCCTGAGAGTGTGTGTGCCTGCCTGAGAGTGTGTGTGCCTGCCTGAGTGAGTGAGTGTATGAGTGCCTGCCTGAGCGAGTGTGTGATTGTGTGCCTCACTGAGTGTGCCTGCCTGAGTGTGTGTGTGTGTGCCTGCTTGCCTGAGTGAGTGTTTGTGTGCCCTGCCTGAGTGAGTGTTTGTGTGCCTGCCTGAGTAAGTGTTTGTGTGTCTGCCTGAGTGTGTGTGTGCCTGCCTGAGTGAGTGTGTCTGCCTGCCTGAGTGAGTATGTGTGTGCCTGCCTGAGTGAGTATGTGAGTGCCTGCCTGAGTGTGTGCCTGCCTGCTTGACTGAATGTGTACCTGCCTGAGTGAGTGTGTGTGTGTGCATGCCTAAATGAGTGAATGTATGCCTGCCTAAATGAGTGAATGTGTGTGTGCCTGCCTAAATGAGTGAATGTGTGTGTGCCTGCCTGAGTGAGTAAGTGTGTGTGTGCCTGCCTGAGTGAGTAAGTGTGTGTATGCCTGCCTGAGTGAGTGTGTGAGTGTGTGCCTGCAAGAGTGAGAGTGTGCCTGCAAAAGTGTCTGTGCCTGCAAGAGTGTGTGTGTGTGCCTGCCTGAGTGTGTGTGTGCCTGCCTGAGTGTGTGTATGTGCCTGTCTGAGTGAGTATGTGTGTATGTGCCTGCCTGAGTGAGTATGTGTGTGCCTGCCTGAGTGAGTGTGTACCTGTCTGAGTGAGTGTGTGCCTGCAAGAGTGTCTGTGCCTGCAAGAGTGTCTGTGCCTGCCTGCAAGAGTGTCTGTGCCTGCCTGAGTGTGTGTCTGTGCCTGCCTGAGTGTGTGTCTGTGCCTGCCTGAGTGTATGTGTGCCTGCCTGAGTGAATATATGTGTGCATGCTTGAGTATGTGTGTACCTGCCTGAGTGAGTGTGTACCTGCCTGAGTGAGTGTGTGAGAGTGTGCCTGCAAGAGTGTCTGTGCCTGCAAGAGTGTGTGTGTGTGCACCTGCAAGAGTGTGTGTGCACCTGCAAGAGTGTGTGTGTGCCTGTCTGAGTGAGTGTGTGCCTGCCTGAGTGTGTGTATGTGCCTGCCTGAGTATGTGTGTGCCTGCCTGAGTGTGTGTATGTGCCTGCCTGAGTGTGTGTATGTGCCTGCCTGAGTGAGTATGTGCCTGCCTGAGTGTGTGTATGTGCCTGCCTGAGTGAGTATGTGTGTGCCTGCCTGAGTGAGTATGTGTGTGCCTGCCTGAGTGAGTATGTGTGTGCCTGCCTGAGAGTGTTTGTGCCTGCTGAGTGAGTGTGTGATAGTGTGCCTGTCTGAGTGTATGTGTGTGCCTGACTGGGTGTGCCTGCCTGAGTGTGTGTGTGCCTGCCTGAGTATGTGTGTGCCTGAGTGAGTGTTTGTGTGCCTGCCTGAGTGTGTGTGTGTGCCTGCCTGAATGTGTGCCTGCCTGAGTGAGTATGTGAGTGCCTGCCTGAGTGTGTGTCTGCTTGACTGAGTGTGTGAGTGTGTGCCTGCCTGAGTGAGTGTGTGTGTGTGGCTGCCTAAATGAGTGAATGTGTGCCTGCCTAAATGTGTGATTGTGTGCCTGCCTGAGTATGCCTGTCTGCCTGGGTGAGTGTGTGCCTCACTGAGTGTGCCTGCCTGAGTGTTTGTGTGCCTGCCTGAGTGAGTGAGTGTTTGTGTGCCTGCCTGAGTGAGTGTTTGTGTGCCTGCCTGAGTGAGTGTGTGTCTGCCTGAGTGTGTGTGTGTGTCTGCCTGAGTGTGTGTGTGTGCCTGCCTGCATGAGTGTGTGTGTGTCTGCCTGAGTGTGTGTGTGTGCCTGCCTGCATGAGTGTGTGTGTGCCTGCCTGCATGAGTGTGTGTGTGCCTGCCTGCGTGAGTGTGTGTGTGCCTGCCTGAGTGCGTGAGTGTGTGCCTGCCTGAGTGTGTGTCTGCCTTAATGAGTATGTGTGTGCCTTAATGAGTATGTGTGTGCCTTCCTGAGAGTGTGTGTGTGCCTGCCTGAGTGTGTGTGTGTCTGCCTGAGTGTGTGTCTGCCTGAGTGAGTATGTGTGTGCCTGCATGAGAGTGTGTGTGCCTGCCTGAGTTAGTGTGTGAGTGTGTGCCTGCCTGAGTGAGTATTTGAGTGTGTGCCTGTCTGAGTGAGTGAGTGTGTGCCTGCATGAGCCTCTGTGTGTGTGCCTGCCTAAATGAGTGAATGTGTCCCTGCCTGAGTGAGTGTGTGCCTGCCTGAGTGGGTGTGTGAGTATGTGCCTGTGTGTGTGTGTGTGTGTGTGTCTGCCTGAGTAAGTGTGTGCCTGTCTGAGTGAGTGTGTGTGTGTCTGCCTAAATGAGTATGTGAGTATGTGCCTACCTGAGTGTGTGTGTGTCTGCCTAAATGAGTATGTGAGTATGTGCCTGCCTGAGTGTGTGTGTGTCTGCCCGAGTGAGTGTGTGCCTGCCTGAGTAAGTGTGTGTGAGTGTGTGAGTGAGTGTGTTTGCCTGCCTGAGTGAGTGCCTGCCTGCGTGAGTGTGTGTGTGCCTGCCTGCCTGCGTGAGTGTGTGCCTGCCTGAGTGCCTGCCTGCGTGCCTGAGTGAGTGTGTGCCTGAGTGCCAGCCTGCCTGAGTGAGTGCCTACCTAAGTGAGTGAGTGCCTACCTAAGTGAGTGAGTGCCTGCCTGAGTGTGTGTGTCTGTGTGTTTGTCTGTGTCTGTGAGTGAATGTGTCTGTGTGAGTGAGTATGTCTGTGAGTGAGAATGATTCTGTGTGTGGAGAGGTCATGGGGCAATTTACTGGGGCTGGAGGGCAATTCACTTGGGCTGGGGCAGGTGATGGGGCAATTCACTGGTGCGGGGGAGATCATGGGGCAATTCTCTGGTGCTGGGGGCAATTAATTAGGACTGGTGTAGGTCACAGGGCAATTCTCTGGGGCTGGGGGAGGTCATGGGGCAATTATATGGGGCTGGGGAGGTCGTGGGACAATTCTCTGGGGTTGGGGGCAAATATCTGGGGTTGGTGGAGGTCAAGGGGCAATTCTCTGGGGCTGGGGAGATCATGGGGCAATTATAAGGGGTTGGGGCAAATATCTGGGGTTAGTGGAAGTCACAGGGCAATTTTCTGGGGCTGTGGGGCAATTCTCTGGGACTGTGGGTGCAATTCTCTGGGGCTGGGGGAGGCAATGGAGCAATTCTCTGGGGCTGTGGGGTAATTCTCTGGGGCTGGGGGGGGGGGGGGTATCACCTGGGATGTACATAAAACAACCAGTGAATGAAGTGACAGAAATGTAAAGGAAAGGAAAGTGTCTGAGATCATGTGACGTCCCACAGTAGGGCACTTCAGGTGCTAACTGAGCATGTCTGCAGAATCCCCAGGCAAAAAAGAAACATTGAATAAAATATGCTAATTGTCCCTGGGAATTTCTGGGGGTGTCAACATTGAGAGAAAACTCTTTGCAAAAGCAAGAAAATCAGCAAACTTCAGGCTAACGGAGTGAGTGCGTACCCGAGTGAGTGAGTGCCTCAATGTGTGTGTGTGCCTGCCTGAGTGTGTGTTCCTGCCTGTATGTGTCTGTGAGTGAATGTGTCTGTGTGAGTGAGTATGTCTGTGAGTGAGAATGATTATGTGTGTGGTGGAGGTCATGGGGCAATTTACTGGGGCTGGAGGGCAATTCACTTGGGCTGGGGCAGGTGATGGGGCAATTCACTGGCGCTGGGGGAGATCATGAGGCAATTCTCTGGGGCTGGGGGGCAATTAATTAGGGCTGGCGGAGGTCACGGGGCAATTCTCTGGGGCTGGGGAGATCATGGGGCACTTCTATGGGGTTGGGGGCAAATATCTGTGGTCGGTGGAGGTCACGGGCCAATTCTCTGTGGCTGGGGGGCAATTCTCTGGGGCTTGGGGAGGCGATGGAACAATTCTCTGGGGCTGGGGGGCAATTCTCTGGGGTTGGGGGAGGTCATAGGGCAATTCTCTGGGGCTGAGGGGGGAGTATCACCTGGGATGTACAAAAACAATCAGTGAATAAAGGGACAGAAATTTAAAGGAAAGGAAAGTGTCTGACATCATGTGATGTCCCACAGTAGGGCACTTCAGGTGATAACTGAGCATGTCTGCAGAATCCCCAGGCAAAAAAGAAACATTGTATAAAATATGCCAATTGTCCCTGGGAATTTCTGGGGGTGTCAACATTGAGAGAAAACTCTTTGCAAAAGCAAGAAAATCAGCAAACGGTTTAACTGTTTGCTTTTACTGGATTTTTTTCATGCACTATAAATTCTCCTCTATCGGATGCATTCATAATTTAGCTCACTTACATATACCTTTAACCTTAATTTAATCCCCTGTATTAAATCCGGAATATGTATATAGATATTTACCGTATTGGTCCGAATATAAGCCGCACCCGCATATAAGCCACACCCGTAAGGTTCAAGAGAAAAAATTGAAAAAAGATAGTACTCAAATATAAGCCGCACCCGGAAAATTGGAGAGAAAAAGACTCTCCAAGTGATCAGCCATTGCAAGAAACAGGCTTTCTAATTAGTACTGTAACTTTTTTTGCAGGTTACAGGCCTTACAGGATGTTAGAATCACTAAAACCGTAAATCGCTATTCAATACCGCAGTCTCAAGCACGAAAATCGGCACCCTTAACTCGCAATCGTGCAAATCGGCAGTAATTTTGCATTCGCGAATAGAAGCTGCACATGTAACAAGCAAAGTTCGCAAATCGGCAATTATATTTTTTACGGTCGCGAATATTAGCCGCACCCGTAACTCGCAAGCTCAAAAATCGGAAAAAAGGTGCGGCTTATATTCGGACCAATATGGTATACATCACATAGGTATGCCTTATGTATAGCTCTTACCATACATGGTTCTTTATATGTGTCAATATGCAGCCACAATACAATATATACCAATTTCTCTTACACTTTCTGTGCGGTTGAGGATATATTGTCTATATGACCCCTCCTCTGTCTCCCAATGTAACTAAGGGAGTGGGGGCTGGAGAGACATTTATAACTTGAGTATACAGAGTGAATGTTTAATAAGTATATTAATGCTCAGTCGGTGGTAATAATTCAGGGAGAACTAAACGTGTGTTATATTTTGAGCAGAAACAATTCCCTATCAGATAAAATAAGCAAACTATGGATTTTTAAATATCATTTCTGGCCTTAAATGGGATTATAGAACTAAACAGGACCCCCGGCCGGGATCAAGGTGCACATCTGTATCTCAGGGCAGCTGTTTGCAGAGCTCTATTTGCTAATTCACCTTGTTGACTCTGGAATAAGTAGGAACAATACAGCCATTGAAGTGGAGGATCCACCTAAAGTGGAAAAGTCACTTAAACAAACACCAGCACTGCAACCACAAGACACTTTTGAAGCTGTCATTAAAAAGGAAGAAATATACGAGTATCCAAGCAGCATTTCTTGTTTATTTGTTTGTTTTTACAGCCTTTTATTTAATCCATTTTTTTAAACTATTAAATCCACTTGCACTTTTCAATTTTCGGTAATTAAATTAAAAAGTAGTACCGTAGTGCTGTGATCATATGTTAACAATGTATTGCTCTGAGGAAGTACATTTCATCAAAGGAAACATGTTAAAATGTGATACAAATTATACAGTCTCTAATTTAATATTTTTTGTATGTAAATCTGCTGGGGTGGAATGTACCATTTTGTTAAGAGGACACTTTGAATGCACAGGAAGCTTATATCTGCACAATGGGAATGTGACATCTAAAACTGTCAGTACTTTCAATGGGACTAATGAAAAGTTCATTCATTTATAATGATATAACCTCTTGGGAAATTAGCATAAATATGTATATATATATATAGAAATTAAATTAAATAAAAAACTAAATGTTGTGTTTATTTTATTTTTTTGCTGTCTAAAAACATTGTGCCATTATCAAGCATAGTTTTCAGATTTCCCTGTATAAGGAATTGACAACAATGGATAATTTACAGTTATTACAAAACGAAATTTTCTGACATTTTCAATTTGTAATTTTTGTCCATCATTTAGTCTTTTTGATATTCCTATCAAATGCTTGCCTTTATCTTTGTGCTAGAGTATAATCATTTCTAATTACTGCTGGAGTCTCTGTGCATGCTGAGAACAATGTCCAGCATGTCACCTACAATTTTTATTCAACCAGGGAATGATGTCCAATGATTAACACTGATTACAATCCAACACAGAGATTAAAGCAAGAACTACGTGGGGGGATCAGAAAGGCTGCACGACAACACAAATTGCAAACGTTAATGAAAAATTAGTATAAAAAGTTCAATTTTCTATAAAGCACTTGTTATTACCAATATTTTATAGTATATCATATTTTTGATCTCGGCTGTGCCTGTTTAATAAATATGGTTATTGAAAGACAATATTTGTGTTTACTGTTTATTTGTAAAACACACCCAGATATGCAGTGAATGTGGCATAAATAAAGACCGTATACAAACTGATACAGACTACTGCAATCATAACATTAGATGAGTGTTCTAGTGGTTTAACTAAAAACACACACAATGAATCAGAAATGCTTATTATCAACCAAAACACACACACAGAAAATATATCATTTTGGCCAATGAGCTTGCACTCCATGACATCACAGTGCATATCATTAAGTGCCTCCAATCAGATACTTGAAAGTGGGGACAACCTGAACTCCCTCTTCCCCATTCAGATCATTCCCTTGCTGGGTCTGTCACATTCCATGTCCCTAAAATAGACTAAATAACAGAAAAGTCTCAGTAGTTTATTATTCAGGTGAAATTGGGCAGTGCTGGAGCCATTCTATCCAAAAATTGTAGACTATTATATGTCTGTTCAACACACAAAATTCTGATAATGTAACCAAGAAATATATATATTTAGCAATCGTTACACATATGTCACTTAACCACATACAGCACTGTTTCATACAGCACTGACGGTTACTGTTAATCATCAGTGTGGTGTGAGTGCCTGGTATATATATATATATATATATATATATATATATATATATATATATATATATATATATAATTTTATTAAATGCAACAAAAAGAATAATAATAACAGCAACAACACAAGAGTGTCAAATAAACTCAATGCATCAGTAAAGTTCAATAAATTGTAGGTTAAAGGTAATCATAGAAACATAGACGTGAAGGCAGATATTACCCATCTATGCTGCCCATTTTTTCTACTTAAAACGCTTGTTTTAATTAATCACCAAATAATTAAAATGCAACATTAGAACAAATAAACCAATCTTGTGTGCAAATTATATCTACCTAAAACTTGGTTTAATAAATACTAACCTCCCCATGAATATCCAGCAATGGATTTATATACTAGATTTAACCTGCCCCATCTTTACCTACCTGTTCTACCGACCTTCTATGCTTTCTGTATTGTAGTATTTACACTCCGTAGCCAAGATTCACTAAACTTATCAGTGAAGGGCCACAATAGATCAGCATAAAACAAATAAAACATTTTAAACTGGTGTTTCTTGATAAGGTGGAAATAGCAAGCGATGTAAAAAGCTCCAATCACTTGATTGTAAAAAGATTTTTAGATCCCACATTATCCTGTCTTTTTTTTTTTTGCATCGTTCAGTCTGTTCCAACTTATCATGACCTCATGGACATAACACACCAGGCACATCTTTAAGTCCATGGTCATGCTGATCCAGTTGGTTTTCACGGCAGAGAAACTGGGTTGCTAGTTCCTTCTCCAGTGGGCCACAGCATACAGCTCCTGGTATTCCTAGCTGGTCTCTCATCCAAGGCCCAATCCTGCTTGGCTTCAGGGTGGTGTGACCTCTTGCTTCCTTGACTGGAATTGAACTCAGGTTGCAGTGGTGTAAACACAGAATCCTAACCACTGGTCCACCAGGGAACCCTGGATGTTGTATTACTATAATTAATTGATACATGGCTCAAGGAAAACCTACACATGTAGCCTCTGATGTGATCCTAAGTGTAAGAATGGTTGTTATTGAATGTATATTTCAGGTATAACTGTTACACTGTTGCACTAGAACTTGATACAGAAGATCATTGCTACATTTTATTAAGTATTTTATTGACTGAAATACACTAAGGTGGTTTGCAATATATGGGCCCTATTAAATTTGGCAGAGTTACAGAGTGATTAAATTAGACAAGCTCGCAACATACGTGGCCTACATCTAAATCCGTAAACCATGCTTCTGCACATTGCATTTGCAGACATGAATATGATCAATTAGTCAAACCTGTGGTTACGGGTTTAGATAGAGCCAATAGTAAAAGAGATCGACATCATTACATCACTAAAAATAAGGAGGTTACATTTCAATCACCTACGGTTTTGAAGTCCGAGTTGCAAAGAGCCCGCATTCTAGAAATAATGCAATATGAAAAAATCAATAAATATAGTATTCTAGTTAATGCAAGTTCTATTATATGTATTAACACATTGATTGCCGGGATCGATATAACATGGAATTTAAACATAAAATAAAGTATTTTATATTTCAGATTTGCGAGCTTGAGAATTTTGTGCTTTTAATATTAATACCTAACATCACTTCCCTTTCATTTAAAATAAAGAATTGTGTTTATATTTGCTTTTACAGTGTTAAAGACAGGAGTTTAACCCCTTTGAGGATCCCTTCTAGTTCCCATAGGATTTTTTGCTACATTTGCCGTTTACGGGTTTGAACGCCAGTGCATCTTTGGGAATCGTTGCAATTTTTATATTAATTTGCGATTGTAACATTTAGGGGGTTTAAAAGATCAAAGGCTAAGCTGGGATGGAGTTCCGATTTTGAAGGTTTGTAGAGTTTTCTGCCTGTAACCCGCAGATCATTTGCAGTAGCTAAAAGAGGCCAATTTAATAGCCGTAACTTTTGCGGGCTACTTAATGGGCTTTAACAGATTTAACAGGGCCCTATGTTTTTATCCAATACCATCTGCACTGAGAATGCGCTGTAGTAATTTATATATCTGTATGACTTTTACATAAATGTAATACCATAGAAAACGTGTAATAATATGGAATATAAAAAATGATTAGCAAATGCATGTTACGTTATTATGGTGGACTAGTGACTTGCCCGTCAAAAAATTACGTCATAAAATTAAAAGGCAGGTAATGCTGTTTGCCATCAAGAGTAAGTGTTTTGGTGGTCTGAGATCCTTCGGCGCTCATTGCGAGCCTCTGGGTTGGTGTATTTTTTGTTATTATAGGCGCTTTTGCACTTATTGTAAGGTCCGCGCTGATCTCCTTTTGGTGCTTATTGCAAGGCTCTCCCCTGGTGTACTTTGTGTCCTATGTGCACCGTTGGCACTCGATGTGAGGCGCGCAGTGAAGGTGTTTGTGGTTTTTTGCGATACTGTGTTTTTTTGTTTTTTTTGTGTATATATTTTTTTTAATGCTAATTAATTAATGAAATCATAAATTAATATACTTTACCTTTTTGTAATTAATATATGCAGCAAGTAATGTGCTGAAGAGCTAACAATCTGTTTTGATGTCCCTGCAGCATACAATGTCAGTTTGCACTGTTGTGGAGCTGATGTGTAAGTGTCAGCAATGTGTGCAGTGTGTAGTGTAAATAGGCTGCGTGCGCGAGGGAAGCCATTCGTGTAGCTGTGTACATTCTGTAAGTTAGTGTTGTAAAATGGCGGAAAATGTGTATGTGGTATGCCGGTGTGGATGATTTAGAGTCCTTGCTAATGGTGTATGTTGTAGGTCGTACAGGTTTTTGTAAAAGTCATATGTGCTTGGCGGTGTTTTGCGGCTTTAGGGGCTGTGCGCGGATTGTCCGTTAAGGTTGGATTTTTTCTAAGTCCCGCGGGTCGTATTTTTTTGTGTAAGTCCGTAAGTCCGTATTTAGTCATTGCGTGTTTTTTTTCAAAGTCCCGCTTCTGTGGGCGTTTGTAACTGCTTGTCACGCGCTGTAGAGCTTCCACCTCTGCAAATGCGGACCCTCGCTTTGCGAGGGTCTGCATTTGCGGTCCGAAAGTCGTAGGGGGTCGTAGGGAAGAGCACCTATGGTGCTTAACTACAACAGCGTGAGGAGCGCCTTTGGCGCTCCTTGCCAGCAACTGCGGCCCTCGCTTTGTGAGGGCCGCAGTTGCGGAGGGCTTGCTATGCAAGCGTTAGCAACAACCTGACAACTATATATGTCATATCCTCTGCAAGGTACATCAGCTTCTATTATAAAATAAATTATTCAGTGAATAAAGAATATTTTAAGTTTCATGCATTTTCTGATCAACAGCTGTAATTAAATTGAACGTGTTACATTTTTTAAATGCATACGGTTTAGCATATAATGTATTAATGCCTGAGTTCTTGACATTTACTTTCATGAAATTAATATGTGATGTTATTAATGTATAAATTAGTCATCAAGAATAAAGAGGATATGGATCACAATTCTTTTTTTTATACATTTAGAATAGCAAACTTTAAACATTGCCAGAGCTGTGTTATACATGGAAAAATAATACATAAATGTATGTATATAGTTACATGTCGTTGAAGCTAACAGGAAGCACACAGAACATATATTTGTCTGTAGATTTAATTGGCAGACAAATATGACTCATACTTCTATATTTCTGCTCATTGGCAGACACGGACAAGCCCTAACATAATTTAAAACATTTGAATCAGTTTTCATCTTATTTGAGAGCTTCATTTAAAAAAAGGAAGCCCTCAGTGATACAGTGTCAAATACCATATTTTAGATACAACATACAGTAAAATGCTTTTTGTCAAGAAAAGGGACCAGACAGACTAGCCAATAAATGGATCCCACCATCCTCTGCAGGTTTCTATGTATTGGTGCTAGGGATTGCCCGGAAGGAGGCTGCTTCAGGACCTGGGTAAGATGGCTGTTAGTAAGTCACTCTGTTCCAAACCCTGAATAGGAAATGGTTTCACTGCATCATGTTTCCTTGCTATGTCTCATGTACACCGTAAGAAGTACAGAAGACGTATTAGGAATCCATAATGTTAGGATAATGTCCGGCTCCTATTCATCTGAGCTCTTGAGCCAAACAGGACTTGGTCTTATACAGAAAGCTAAAGTTCACTTTGCAATTGTCAATGTTGCCATAGCAACCAGCAACACCACAGTACTTCACTTCAGGATTCTCCTCCATCAAAGCTGTCCTCAAGCTTAAATAGCTTCTTTTACATATTTTTAGGCAATTCTGTTTTGCATTTAAAATAAACATTTTTAAATATTGCACAGTGAGATTGTGGTAGGATTTCATTCTATATACAAACATAGGACAATTATTTTTAGTTGCTTAGTAATGACGTTTTACACATTAAAGATGATCTGTGAAGAAATGGAGTAAGCTGATGATCTATAAGTAGTGAAGATCTATGAGGGGGTGAAGGAAGAGTGTAGGTTTTGTGTAATAGGTTACTTATGAGTGGGTGCATGGAGAGTGTAGATGATCTATTAGGACATAAAGTGGGAAGGTGAATGATCTCTGAGGGGGTGCCATGATCTGTGAGGGGTGATGGCCTATGATGAGATGTAGTAAGAGAGCAAATGATTTGCAAGGGATAGTGGTCTATAAGATGGTACCGGGGTGGAGTCGATAATCTGTAAGTGGTGATGACCCTCTGTAAAGAAATATTATGCACCAAACTTAGGGCATGATTACATGTCTCCCATACAACATAGATACTAACATACTTACCTACTCATAGCCAGGCGGTTTGTACATTAGGAAAACTAGCTTTACAGGCTCATAATGGTACATAAGAAGCGCTATAAGTATGATTCAGTGGGTCATAGCCAATAATCACAGTGGTCCCCATAGCAACTATAGTCAAGTTGGATCAGTAAATATTGCAACATGGAGTCTATAAAATGACGCATTTCCCACGCAAACCTTGACAGTTCCATGTTGCGGAAGCTAAGACAGAATTATTGCTGTGGACGATTGTAAATGTATTGGTAGGTGTTAACCCCTGGGACTCTATATTAACCAGGTGCGACTTAGCATTAATTGGATGTCAGTGTTTAATTGTATGATCCAGTATTTGTACCTGACATAGGGATTTAGTTGATTGTTATTTTTATTTATTGTTGTATAGGCCTGGTTTTACCAATAGAAAAACTTTTGGGGAGCTTTATGATGTGTAGGCTTAATTGTCATTTCATTTGTTGTTCTGTAGTTGCTCAGTTGTGACCCTTTGTACCGCAGAATGCCAGGCACATCTGTTAGCTACTGCCCCTCTGAACTCCCTCAAGCGTGTGAAAATTAATTCAATTACTTTATCTATCTCCTCCTCTGCCACCCCCTTCTTCGTGTGCCTTCAATCTTTCCCAGCATCAGAGTCTTCTCTAGAGAATCCTGTCTTTTCTTGATATGGCCTTCAAGTGTACAGTTTGGCTTCATTTCCTGTAGTACTGATTGATTGGATCTTCTTGCCATCCAAAGGACTCATAACCAGTTTACGTATCAACAGAGGTTTGCATAGCTGGAGCTATAGTATTCCCAGTAGTGGGATGAGAGAGTTGGACAATAAAGAAGACTGAGCCTTTGAATTGTCATGTTAGAGAAAACTTGTTCTGAGTCCTTTGGATGGCAAAGCAGCCACGTAGAGCGTAACTCTAACCGAGGATCGCGTAACTCTGAAAACCTACCAAAAAAACAACAACAAATGTACACAAAATTACAACACACTTAGCACGGGGGAGACACAGGAGGCATGGGAGTGAGGCTGCAAGCAAATTACACTGATATTTGGCGTTTTCCACCACAAGAAAATCGTCTAAGCGAGAAAAAAAACAGCAGACGAAAAATGCAAAAAATCTTAAACAGGATGAAAGAAAGGCTCACCAATGCCAAGCACGCGGGACTTACATGACGGAGAACCCAGTGGCACGCGGGCCTTTCAAATAAAACACAGAGGAGAAAGACACAGGGAAGGGACAGGGGGGAGATGCTGGAAAGAGACACATGGCATTCCCAAGCACAACACTGCCAGGTTAACGAACCCTGCAATGAGTGGCCCGTACAGTAGGCAGCAGCAAAGGTTCTCAATGAGCGCCGAAGGTGCAGGGCTCCCGATGAGAGCCAAAGGTGCTCAAAGGGGCCATAGCCTTGCATTGTGTGGCAAACAGCATTGCTTGGCCTAAAATATTATTGCCATATTTTTTTGACAGGCAAGTTGCTAGTATTATATACATGGGACTACAGTGCAATTGGCTATTAAACTTTTATATTGATATCTAAGTTTGACAATGAAGTATCTTAAGCACAGATTATCTGAAAGCAAGTGGGATATTTAACTGTGATAATAATATTAGGCTCTGTTGATAAGGCATGGAAATGAGAAAGTGCAATGAGATAGATGAGGAGGGGTACAGCAGTGGCCATCGGGAGGAGTATTGCAGTGGCCATGGGAAGGGGTATAGCTCCAGCTATGCAGACCTCTGTCTATATTGGAATATCTTTACTTTTTATTTGCTTGTCCAGATTTTGGCTTTCCTCCTCAGAAGCAAACGTCTTAATTTCATGGCTGCATTCACGATATTTAGGGGTGATGGATCCCAGGAAAATAACATCTGTCACTGCCTCCACTTCTTCCTCATCTATTTGCCAGGAACTGATATTGCTGTTTGGCAATGTCTTTGTCTTATCAGAGTCCTGTTAAAGGCTTATTTTGGCTCTTTTTCTTCTGGTGCTGGGTATTTATAGACTCACTTTAATTTTAATGTGTCTTGTAAGTGTCTTGTATGAGATTCTGCTACTCTTGCAGGAGGTTGAATTTACACATAGCATTATCCATAAGCAAGCCATGTAATTGCATGTTTCCATGTAAGGTTTGTTACGGGGGCATGTAATACCTATGTTAGGGGTGATTTGAGCCATGGTCATCTTCTGGCAGTGGTCTGGGAGCCCTGAGTGACTTCATACACACGTCACATCATTAGCGATTCCCGGCCACAGCCAGAAGATGTGCTGCAGGGGAAAGATACACAGGATTACACAGTAAGAGGGAAGTGGAGAGGAAGGAGGGAGACAGGGGAGGAAAAGGGAGAGAGGTAATGAGAATTGTAGAGGGTAAGTGGAGGAGAGGGGGAAATGGTGTGCTGCAGGGGCTGGGGGGAGGAAGGGAACACTACAGAAATAAAAAGTTTAAATGTATAGTTATATATATATATATATATATATATATATATATAAAATAAATTACAAAAATATATAAATATATATATATATATATATATATATATATATATATATATCTCCGGAGGGGGACCCAGGGTGCTCAAAAAAATGTTTTGCATCTCCACCCTGTGGGGGTTACACATTTTTTTTTGCACTGGGGCCCTTCATTAACTAGTTCCTCCACTGATGTGAGCTTTGGATTTCCTATGGGAGCCATGTAATCGAGCCCTTAGCCCCCAAGTAAATTGGTACAAAATTGGTGACACCTTTTCCTGTAACCGCTTTGACTACAAAGGAAGGAAAAGCAAACAAGCTTCTTAAAGAAGTAAGACAAATGCAGCAGAACAGGACTGAACTAATCAATTAGAGAGAAGTGTATTTGTGCACCCATTCAGCACTCAGCTTCCTGTGGAACAGAATTCATATCAGGGCTGTGCTTTACCTGCTGGTTAGAACTGCTTCCTCAGCTTATATTAATAAGAATAATAAACATATTGTGTGGTTTTGCCCCATTTTCAGTGTGGTTTAACAGTTACCCAAAAAATGTTGAACTTTGATGAACTGATAATGTATTCCAAACCTGTCTGCCTGGATTCTTCTAGGTTCATTGGTATCTAAATATGCATTTTTATTTGCTGTGTGTGCATAATTCCAATGTATATTCATAACTTGTCACCATTCTTCTGTCTTTCATTACTCAGCACGTAAAGAAAACGTCTGCGACCTTACACTCAGTTTTTATATATATCGTTACTGGGATTCCATCACCCGAAAAGCAGTTTTTTCAGGTTCTCCTATATCTCGAAGTAGACAATAAATCCTTGATGTGATTGTTTGCATTGGAACTAGCAAATACGCTGCAAATACATTGCATTTTTGATAATACATATACAAGCGAGCACAACTTACTGAAAGTTTTAGATAGTTGAGCTTGAAAGTTGGATATTTTGAGCATACATTGAATTTACATGATCTGCTTTCACATCAGGTGTGATAGGGCACCCCGACTTTCTGCCGCACAGCCAATAAGCACCGACGCATACACACCGAAAAATGCACTCCTGACACCTGCGCTCTCACTCTCCCTGTCACTAAGCTTTGGTCAGCCCTCTACCCTGCACCTCGTTTTCAGTCCTCAGCAGCTTGCTCTCTCCTCAATACCCCTGGCCCTGTACCCAGCCTCCTCCCCTGTACCCATGTAAACCCTGAGCTGTGCTGGATGGTGTACAGTCAGACAGGAGCCACAAGTTACACCATCCAGCACAGCTCAGGGAGAGGGCATGGGGTACAGGGGAGGAGGCTGGGGTACAGAGGCGAGAGCAGAGTGCTGAGGGCTGAAAACGCTGTGTAGAGGAGAGGGCTGACCGAAGCTAAGTGACAGGGAGAGTGAGAGCGCAGATGTTGGGAGTGCTATTTTCTGAGCCCATGCCTCGGCGCATATTGGCCGTGAGCCAGAAAGTTGTGCCACTGTGTGATAGGCACGGTGAGCATGTTCAGTTGGTATAAATATGAGATTTTAAAACGTAAAAGTGTCTGTAACCATTAAGATTTAAAGGACTACCATAATGACCTGACAAAAAGAGCTAGTTATTTTAATATTGATTTTAATAATGATTTTAATAGTAATGATAATGAATAATAATAGTAATAATAATGAAAACCACTGTTTATCTAATGCATTTTAGCAAAATTCAATATTAAATTCATTTTCAGAGATTAGAGTATCGGCAACTAGTGAAGTAATTGTCTCCACCCTAATATGGTCAATAGGGGGTGGGTGGGATTTTGGCAGAGCGACACGTTTATATGGTATTAAGAACAATCAGATATGATAAGAGAATAAACAATCATTGATAGTATACTTATAAAACATCATATCATAGCCCATTTTTTAGCTCACCATTAATTAACGATAAAGATACATGTGCAAACAACAGCGAATCAAAGCTTTAGCCAGAAAATATAAACAGTCGTACCCCTTTCCATGGCAACTGCTGTATCCCTTCCCATGTCCACTGCTGTACCCCTCCCCATGTCCACTGCTATACCCTTCCCAATGGCAACTGCTATACCCCTTCCCATGGTCACTGCTGTATCCCTCCCCATGGCCACTGCTGTACCCCTCCCCATGGCCACTGCTGTACCTCTTCCCATGGCCACTGCTGTACCCCTCACCATGGCCACTGCTGTACCCCTCTTCATGGCCACTGCTGTACCCCTCCTCATGGCCGCTGCTGTACCCCTACTCATGGCCACTGCTGTACGCCTCACCATGGCCACTGCTGTACCCCTCTTCATGGCCACTGCTGTACCCCTCTTCATGGCCACTGCTGTACCCCTCACCATGGCCACTGCTGTACCCCTACTCATGGCCACTGCTGTACCCCTCCTCATGGCCACTGATGTACCCCTCCTCATGGCCGCTGCTGTACCCCTACTCATGGCCACTGCTGTACCCCTCACCATGGCCACTGCTGTACCCCTCTTCATGGCCACTGCTGTACCCCTCCCCATGGCCACTGCTGTACCCCTCACCATGGCCACTGCTGTACCCCTCTTCATGGCCACTGCAATACCCCTCCCCATGGCCACTGCTGTACTCCTCCTCACCTCTCTCATTGCTCTCTCTCATTTCCATGCCTTATCAACAGAGCCTAATATTATTATCACAGTTAAATATCCCACTTCCTTTCAGATAATCTGTGCTTAAAATACTTAATTGTCAAGCTTAGATATCAATATAAAGGTTTAATACCCAATTGCACTGTAGTCCCATGTATATAATACTAGCGACTTGCGCGTCAAAAAATGATGTCAATAAAATTTTAGGTCAGGCAATGCTATTTGCCACACAATGTGAGGCTATGGCCCCTCTGAGCACCTTCGGGGCTCATTGCGAGCAGAGGGCGTCATCTTACTTGAGCTTACTTTTCTCCTTCCTCTATTGTCAAGTAGGGATTCATAGTGGTAGTCTTTCAGCAGAACTGAATAGAGTTGTTATCCAAATCCCCTTTCTAATCCTGTAACGAACACAGACAAAATGTCTGCAGCCATTTAAGAAAAAATTGAATGCCATAGATAAAAACTAAAGTCTATATTTATTTACTAATATCACTTTGCAAAGACATTTTGCATGTTAACAAGTCACATTCTGCATAACAGCTATCTATAAATATAACTCTTTAGGTGTGTTTTATAAAGTAAAAGCTGTTGTTTATTTTTTCAGATAATAAGAACAATTTGCAACTTACCTTCTAAAGTCATTTAAATGTCATCTTTGACACAAAGACTTTTTCTCATGAAAAAGTAAAGGAAAAGTGCACTAAAATGTAACTTGATTGGTCCAATTTTCCTTTTATTGTGTGGGCAGGTGGGCTGCACCTTTGTGCAGAGCTTTGATGCTCTTTGATAGATTTGTTTGAATGAATAACACATCTCACCAGGACATCCAGGTGCCCCCCTGTCTGGGGTAAACAGCCGCCAAATTGTTTGCAAAACAAGAGAAAAACAGTAAAACTTCACTGACTATTACTACTGCTATTGTCCTGCGGCTCTCAGGGAACACAATTATTACTCAAATACCTGTCATCGCCCCAGTAGTTACCCTTGATAATACACAGATACAAACTAATTTACTTTATATGTACTGCCAGGATCAATACTACGTGCTTTCACTGGAAGACTACAGAATAAATCAACAGTGAACAAACGGCAGATAAAGTGCATTTTCCTCCAGCAATTTAGTAAAAATGTACTAAATGCTTTTAAAAGGACTCATTTATTTCTTAAAGAGACGTGGAAGGATCCTGGATTTTAATAGATATATAGTATACCAATGTATTTATCTACTTTTATATATTAAATAGATACAAGTGTATATTATATACCCTGAAAAATCCTGGAAACGTCCATATCCCTTTAAATGAAAGGCACACAATTTTTGAACAGAAGTGATCGATAATTGAACTTGGAAGTTAGCAAAACTGCTATTATAATATTTAACAGCTGATCTTTTATATGCATGGAAAATGTATTGTGTTCCATGTCCCTTTTGTTACGATAAAATGTGATATGTTTCAATGCACAGTATCCTTGCTATATGACTTCTATAAAATCAGTTTAAGTTTTATTACTATGCATTAAGTAACTTTTTTCAGTATATATATATATATATATTAAAAAAAAAAAAAGTATATATATTAACTCATAGTTTGCATATCATCACAATCAGACACACAGATCCAAGAGACAATATGGTGTGGAAGGTGGACCAGATGGAGCAGTCCAGTTGGACTGTTATAAAACAGTTTGAAAGTGTTAAATAATTTTGAGAACATTGTATAAGAACCAAAATCCATCTGATATTACTCTTTTTTAACCTTTAACAACAAAACATCACCAAGAACTGAACTGGCTGAAATGAGCCCTTCATAACAGAAAACAATGGCAAAAACACTGAGGTGTGTTAGAGTTCATTGAAGAGCTTGTTTAAGGTAAACAAGGAGAAATAGAGAATGGAGAAGTGTCATTGATAAGCACTCAATTGCACTCAATTGTGAGTAATGATCTTCACTAGCCAAGGGAAAATACACATATTCTTAAAACTTAACTTTTATTGATCTGCTAAAAAGACAAAAATGATGATGGTTAAAAAAAAAAAAAAAAAAAAAAATATATATATATATATATATACACACACACATATAATAAAATACAATATGTTATATATTTATATAATTTTTTTATTTAAAGGTATTTTTTATTTTTAAATTACACAGAAAAGGAACATATACATCTTTGCAACTCATTATATATATTCCACTGATTACATCAACAGTCAGGTCTGAACCTTTCATAAGAGTTAGCTTGTGATCATGCCTAATCCCATTAAATTGTTCATAATATATATAACCTCTATTACCTTACGTTTTTCAGTGGCATATCAATTCATATTTTACCCAAGTTGAATAACCATAAATGTTATACATGAAGATGTTTCAAAAGATACAAGTTGCAATATACAATCCCACAACATACAAACATAATTTTAATCTTTTACAACTATCAGTGTGAAAGTAGACCCATAATAACCCTGGAACTGGGATTGAATCTGGAGGACAAGGAGCACTTATTATATTCCTTCTCTTGTCACAAGCTCAATGTGGGCCTTTAAATATAAAGGTTGGCTTGTAATAGTCCCATATCTCCCATTTATTTTGTGGATTAGATATGACGCCTATTTCTATGAAGTTTAATTCTAATAGACGATTTTTATTTATTTTTAATATCTCTTCCCCCATGAAGGTAGATTATTTTGTTTCCATTTTGAAACTATAAGCTTTTTTACCACCATTAAAGCCTGTAATAAGAAAGATTTTTATATCCAAGGACATCGTGGCCGGAAAAATTAACTTTAATCAGATTTGATATTTGAAACATAAAAAGTTACCAGAACTCTTGTATGCGTGGACATTGCCACCAAACATTAAAATAAGTACTAACTTCATTACATTCTCGCTAACAATATTTAAGCTTTTCATCCTTACTTATCTGTGACATCCTTAAAGGGACAATGTGCCATCTATTACAAGTTTTTCTAGTACGATTCTCTATAGGTGGCATTTTTTATAAATCTCTCTCTGTAATAGCAAACTTATTATACCAAGTATCTATAGACCATTCGGTATCCAGTTCTTCTTCCCAACTTTTCATCCTGTTTGATTTCACCCCTTCTAGCTTCTATCTTATGATATTGTAACATTTAGAAATAAGGTGCAATTTATTATTAGATAAGATTAGTTTAGAGGATCATAACATCCTTCTGAGTGAATTATATCCCAACCATATTTTCTCCAAAGTTGTATCTTTTTCCCTTAGTTCATCTAACGTTATGAATTTATTATTCACATATAGATCTCTAAGATGAACCAGGCCATATTTGACTAACTTAAACAACAGAGGAGATTTAAAGCACTTAGCTAACAAGGCCAGAGGAGTGATTGGCTTGGGAATGGAATCAACAAATAATTTTTATTTAATTTATCGCACAATCTCGCATTCTTTCTTAACGTTAATTACTCTTGTATCATGTCCTTAGATGTAAGTTTGAATTGATATAACATAAAATTGATATCACCTCACCCGACTAACTTGTTTTCAGTCTGTAACCAATTATTTAATTCTTTGGCATCCATTTAATCATATGTGTGATTAATTTAGCTTCTTGGAAATGTTTAATTATAGGGTAGGCTATCCCTCCTTTGTTGAATTTGCTTCCTATGTGAATTTTTTATTCTCATCTTTTTTGAGTTATGAATAAATTTGTCAATCGTTCTTTGAAATTTGTTTTTTTAATAGGACGGAATCTGACTAGGAATACAGTGTAACACATAGTTCATTTTTTGATGCAAGGACATTTTTGTAGCCATGATCCTCCTGGACCATGTCATATTTAGCCCGCTCCATGAAGTAATCGTCTCTACGATATTCTTATATACTATTTTATAATTGATTCTGATTGTCTGTCTTAAGTCAGTTTGAAGAAAGATATCTTAATGTTTAACAGATGATTGACACTTAAATGCATAACTATCTTTAAGTTGTGAGAGTTCTTCACCAGAAATATTAATAGGCATGGCTTCAATAACTCTACTATACTCTTCTATCAAAGTGGAGATACCTCTTAAAGAGGCTAAGGGGTCCTCTAATGACACCATTATATCATCTGCAAAATCACATAGTCTATGCTCTTTCAAACCTAGTTTTATTCCTTGTACTGAATTAGATTTATTAATGAAAACTATTAAAGGTTCCATTATCAAGGCAAAGATTATAGGTGATAAAGGAGACCCTTGTCTTGTGCCGTTAGAGACTTCAAATCTATCCGAACTGAAGCCAATGCCCCTGACAGAGGCGGCCGGGGATGCATAAAGTGCACATTTGGCCCTGGGACCAAAATTACCAATCCATATTTGGATAATGTTAAATCCATTAACTCCCAGCCTACTCTTTGAAAGTTTTTACACTCTGGTTGTTCTTGTTCATCTTTAGGGATTGTTATTATAGTGGCCTCTAACATTTCTGCAGGGGCCTGACCTTTACTTTTAGTCTCATTCAGAGTGTCTTTAAGAGGACCAAGTAATTCTTGTTGGCAGATTTTATAATACTGATTTCTAAAACCATCTGGGCCTGGAGATGAAAATATTTTTAACTTAGTGATGATCTCTAAGAGGCAAATGCACTTTCTTTAAAAATCTTTGTATCTCTTCTGTAGAAGGCTTCACAAAATCATTAATATCTCTTAAATTGTAGAACTGTTGATAATATGATCCAAATTTCTTCGCAATATCACTAGGATTAGTTAGAAGTTCATTATTATCTCTTATACAATCAATTATTTTATTTTACATCTTTTTTTTCTTAAGTTTATTAGCTAGCAATCTGCCGGCTTTGGGCCATAATAAATTCCAAGCCAGTAACTCCAACGGCTGCGTGCTTGAAATTTGGCAGAGTTATGGTGCTATTAAATTATAAAAGCTGCGAGATACCAGCTGGAGACGCAAAACCATAAATCATTTGTCGGCTGGCGGCTTTGCGGGCTAGAACGTAATCAATTAAGCAAGACCATAGTTACGGGTTTAGATGGAGCCATCAGCATTGCGTCACAAGAAAATAGAGGATGGATTTCAAAGTCCTACAGGGTTCAATTACGATCTACAAGCGAACCCATATTCCCTTCAAAATGCAATATTAATAAAACTGCAAATGTTCTATCACATGCAAGTTACAGTATATGTATTAACACATTGATTGCCGCGATCGATATAACAAAAAATATACATGAAATAAAGTATTTTTCTTGGCCGACATGCAGCTTGAGAATGTTGTGCTATTAATTCTAAGACCTAACATCACTTTCCCTTATAATAAATGTACAGTAGTGTGTTTTTATTTCCATCACAAGTGCTACGTATTGGACTTTACCCCCCTTGAGGGTCCTCTCGAGCACCCATTGGGCTTTGAGCTCCAATTGCATGTTATGGGCTTGCTCGCGAGTGACTTTGTAGCTAAATTGAACAAGTAGCAGTTACGGGCTTGACAGATCAAAAGATTTACAGGTGCGAAGATCAACGTTGCTCAACACAAATACTTTTTTTTCCTGCCTTGCTGCGTTTTAAGCCGCAAGTCATCTTACGGGGCTAATTTAAGCAACAGGCCGCACAAGTGCACTCCGTGGCGGCGGACCATGCAGGCGCATTACACGGCAGCGGCCCGCACAGGGGCATTGTGCGTCAGAGACAGGAGGAGGAGGGGGACACACAGGGGAGGGGGAAGACACAGAGGAGAGGGGGGAGAGACACAGGGCAGGGAGATGAGTGAGGAGAGACACAGGGCATGGAGAGGAGGGGGGGAGACACAGGGGAGGGGGGAGACACACAGGGGTGGAAGAGGAGGGGGGTAGACAGACAGGGGAGGGGGGAGAGCAACGGGGGAATTAGAGGGGGAGAGACATAGAGGAGGGGGGAGAGACACAAGGGAGTGAGAGGAGGGGGGAGGAGAGACACAAAGGAGTGAGAGGATGGGGGAGAGACACAGGGGAGTGAGAGGAGGGGAAGAGACACAGGGCAGTAAGAGGAGGGGGGAAACACAAAGGAGTGAGGGGGGAGAAACACAGGGGAGGGGGAGACACACAGGGTTGGGAGAGGATGGGGTAGACACACAGGGGAGTGGGGGAGGGGGGAGAGACACAGGGCAGTAAAAGGAGGAGGGAAACACAAAGGAGTGAGGGGGGAGAAACACAGGGGAGGGGGAGACACACAGGGGTGGGAGAGGATGGTGTAGACACACAGGGGAGTGGGGGAGGGGGGAGAGACACAGGGCAGTAAAAGGAGGAGGGAAACACAAAGGAGTGAGGGGGGAGAAACACAGGGGAGGGGGAGACACACAGGGGTGGGAGAGGATGGTGTAGACACACAGGGGAGTGGGGGAGAGACACAGAGGAAGAGGGAGAGACACAGAGGAGGGGGGGATGGACAAAGAGGAGGGGGGGAGAGACACAGGGGAGTGAGAGGAGGGAGAGACACAGAGGGGGTGGGGACAGACACAGAGGAGGGGGAGAGACACAGGGGAGTGAGAGGAGGGGGCAAGAGAGGAGGGAGAGACACAGGGGAGGGGGAAGACACAGAGGAGAGGGGGAGAGACACAGGGCAGGGAGATGAGTGAGGAGAGACACAGGGCATGGAGAGGAGGGGGGGAGACACAGGGGAGGGGGGAGACACACAGGGGTGGAAGAGGAGGGGGGTAGACAGACAGGGGAGGGGGGAGAGCAACGGGGGAATTAGAGGGGGAGAGACATAGAGGAGGGGGGAGAGACACAAGGGAGTGAGAGGAGGGGGGAGGAGAGACACAAAGGAGTGAGAGGATGGGGGAGAGACACAGGGGAGTGAGAGGAGGGGAAGAGACACAGGGCAGTAAGAGGAGGGGGGAAACACAAAGGAGTGAGGGGGGAGAAACACAGGGGAGGGGGAGACACACAGGGTTGGGAGAGGATGGGGTAGACACACAGGGGAGTGGGGGAGGGGGGAGAGACACAGGGCAGTAAAAGGAGGAGGGAAACACAAAGGAGTGAGGGGGGAGAAACACAGGGGAGGGGGAGACACACAGGGGTGGGAGAGGATGGTGTAGACACACAGGGGAGTGGGGGAGGGGGGAGAGACACAGGGCAGTAAAAGGAGGAGGGAAACACAAAGGAGTGAGGGGGGAGAAACACAGGGGAGGGGGAGACACACAGGGGTGGGAGAGGATGGTGTAGACACACAGGGGAGTGGGGGAGAGACACAGAGGAAGAGGGAGAGACACAGAGGAGGGGGGGATGGACAAAGAGGAGGGGGGGAGAGACACAGGGGAGTGAGAGGAGGGAGAGACACAGAGGGGGTGGGGACAGACACAGAGGAGGGGGAGAGACACAGGGGAGTGAGAGGAGGGGGGCAAGAGACACAGGGAAGTGAGAGGAGAGGGGGAGACACAGGGGAGGAAAAGGAGGAGGGGAAGAGAGACACAGGGTAAGGATAGGAGGAGTGGAAGAGAGACACAGGGTGAGGAGAAAAGGGGAGAGAAACAAAGGAGTGAGAGGAGGGGGGAGAGACACAGGGGAGGGAAAGGAGGGGGGAAGAGACACAGGGGAGCGGGGAGACACAGCGGTAGGAGAGGAGGGGGTAGACACATAGGGGAGGGAGAGGAGGGGGTAGAGATACAGAGGAGAGGGGAGACACACAGGGAAGTGAGAGGAGGGGGAGAGATACAGGGGAGTGAGAGGGGGAAAGACAAAAGGGAGTGAGAGGAGGGGGGAGAGACAGAGGAGGAGGGGGGAGACACACAGGGGAGGAAGAGGAGGGGGGAAGAGACAAAGGGGAGTGGGGAGATACACAGGAGTGGGAGAGGAGGGGGGTAGACACACGGGAGGTAGAGGAGGGTGAGAGACACAGGGGAAGGAGAGGAGGGGGAAGAGACACAGGGGAGGGAAATGGGCGGAAACATACACGAGGGAGGGGGAAGAGACAAGTGGGAAAGAGACACGGGGGGAGACACAGGGGAGGGAGAGAAGGGTAAGACACACAGGGGAGGAAGAGGTGGGAAAAGAGACACGGCGGACAGGGGGGAGAGAAGAGAAAATCACCGAGGGGGAGGAGACACAAGTGAGGGAGAGAAGGGGGGGATGAGACACAAGGGAGGAAGTAGACAGAGGGAGAGACAGAGGGAGAGACTCTCAATGACTCTCATCATGAAGCCAGTAGAGTAGAGGGGGAGAGGCTCCCATTGTGTGGCAAACAGCATTGCCAGGATTCACATTTTATTGCCATCATTTTTGACGGGCAAGTTGCTAGTTCAATATATAAATCTCTTAACGAACGTCCCCTCTGTTTCTTCCTAAAGTGCTGCCAACTAATGAGTAAGCCTCTAATACACGCCTTATATGCAATCCAGACCATTACTTTTGATTGGACTGAAGTTTTAATAATTTCAAAAAAATTTGCTACTTCTCTTTTTAATTCCTCTTTTAGTTTTGAATCTTGTAACAATGAGGTGTTAAGTTTCCATGGAAGTCGCACAGAAGGTAGTATAACAGTTTTAATAGACAAGGAGACCATTCCGTGGTCTGACCACGTTATGGGGGCAATATCTGTCTTCACCGCTCTATTCAGTATAGATTCATTAATTAGAGGGTAATCAAGTCTGAGATAGGTTCTCTGAAAAGTTCTCCACGAGTCATAAATACGTTGTCTTATTAAAATATTATGGAAGATCTTTGCTATTCTATCCAAATCTGGGTTTAAACATAAATTGAAGTCTCCACAGACAATCAGCAGGCCCACGCAGTATTTCTTAACAAGTTTAAAAGTGTGGTTCAGAAATCTTATTTGGCCTTTATTGGGCACATAAATGTTAACAACTGTGAATTTTTCTTTGTTAATTCAACCACTCTATAGAACATAGTGGCCATCTGCATCTACCATAGTTATATCCTCTTTAAGGATCACATTTTTATTAAAAAATATAGAAACACGTGTGATTTTTTTGTATTTGTTGCGTTCTGGCCTTGATTAAAGTTTTTCAACTTAAACGACGGAATTTTACCTGTTAGCCAGTGAGTTTCTGGTCAGCAGACTATAAGCCTCATTCAATTCGGGGCCGTAACTCAATCGCAAGTAGCGGATTTCCTATGATCGAGTTGCGGGCTCCAGTAGGTCTAATTTTACTCTGCTATTCAATTGGCCGTGCCCGCGAGTTAGACACCAGTCACGAGAATCGGAAACCATGCTCTCGCCAGTAGCATTTGTGGGCTTGAATATGATCGTGGACGCAAGCCCGTAACTCATGGTTCAAGCCTGAAAAATCAGAGCACCTTAACCGCAAATATAAAATCAATCCAGCACTGTAAATGATTGTTACACAATGGGTGACATTAAAATTAAAAGCACAACATTATCAAGCTCGCACATTGCCAAAATATAATACTTTATTTCATGTTGCATTTCCGTCCAAAGTCCTACGGGCTTTAATGACCTCCAAGCCCGTAATCCATTATTCAAGCCCTGTGGGACTTCAATGAAATATGGAGGTTGGATTTCAAAGTTCTACTGGCTTGGAGGTTGAAGCCCCTAGGACTTCTGATGAAAAATAAACATGAAATAAAGTTGTTGTTTTTGTGGCGATGTGCGAGCTTGAGAATGTCATGCTTTTAATTGTAATGTCACCCATCATTGTGTTCCCATCATTTACAATGCTGTATTGATTTTATATTAAAGTGCTCCGATTTGTAAGTAAGCCCTTTGTGAGACCTCGTTGGTCCCAGTAACTTGTGGTTCGAATTTTGCCATTTGCGGGCAGATGAGCAGATTTCATGAATTAGATTTATGGACAAATTTCTGAACCAAAATTGTTCCCTTGTTCTATTTTATTAACCTCAAACCACCAAAATTCCATTTGGAACCACAGAGAGTATCTGGCCTACCAATTTCACCAGCCACATGGACTAAATGGAATTCATATGATTAGCCTCAGAATTTGTATGGAAGACACAAGCTCTAATGGTCTCAAAAATTCTGCTAGTTTCATAAACCCTTTCGAGGCACAATATGAATTTCTGTAATATATCCCGCAATGGCAACTTACCAGAGAGACAGAAGTACCAAATTCACCAAAACACATAAGTAAATGGGATGCATGTAATCCCCCCCCCCCCCCCTCACCCACCACCACCAAAGAAATGAATGTAAACAAGTTTTAGGTACATGTTCCAGGTCAGGGCACTCTTTTATGGGAAATGGCCCAGAAGGGCAACTTCCCAGAGAACCAGAAATACCAGATTCACAAGACACACATGACTAAATGGGATTCATGTAATAAGCTGGACACAATATGATTTTCTGGAAAATGTCCTGGAACGGCAAATTCTAAAGAGCCAGAAATACAAGATTCACTGTACACATGAGACTAGATGGGATTCACATAATAAACTGCAAACATTCTAGGGAAACTAGTTTTAGGTACATGTTCTAGGCCAGAATAGGAATAATATTTACAGTGCCTTGCAAAAGTATTCACCCCCTTGACTTTTTACATAGTTTGCTACATTACAGCCTTATGTTCAATGTTTTGTTAATCTGGATTTTATGTGATGGATCAGAACACAATAGTCTAAATTGGTGAAGTGAGAAAAATATATACATAAAACTATTTTTTTAAAATAGAAAACAGAAAATTGGCATATGCGTATGTATTCACCCCCTTTGTTATGAAGCCCATAAAAAGCTCTGGTGCAACCAATTACCTTCAGAAGTCACATAATTAGTGAAATGATGTCCACCTGTGTGCAATCTAAATGTCCCATGATCTGTCATTACATATACACACCTTTTTTTGAAAGGCCCCAGAGGCTGCAACACCTAAGCAAGAGGCACCACTAACCAAACACTGCCATGAAGACCAAGGAACTCTCCAAACAAGTAAGGGACAATGTTGTTGAGAAGTACAAGTCAGGGTTAGGTTATAAAAAAATATCCAAATATTTGATGATCCCCTATGAGCACCATCAAATCTATAATAACCAAATGGAAAGAACATGGCAGAACAGCAAACCTGCCAAGAGACGTCCGCTCACCAAAACTCATGGAACGGGAAAGGAGGGCATTAATCAAAGAGGCAGCACAGAGACCTAAGGTAACCCTGGAGGAGCTGCAGAGTTCCACAGCAGAGACTGGAGTATCTGTACATAGGACGACAATAAGCCATACACTACATAGAGTTGGGCTTTATGGCAGAGTGGCCAGAAGAAAGCCATTACTTTCAGCAAAAAACAAAATGGCACATTTTGAGTTTGCGAAAAGTCTTGTGGGAGACTACGAAAATGTATGGAGGAAGGTGCTCTGGTCTGATGAGACTAAAATTAAACTTTTCGCTCATCAAAGTAAACGCTATGTCTGGCGCAAACCCAACACATCACATCACCCAAAGAACACCATCCCCACAGTGAAACATGGTGGTGGCAGCATCATGCTGTGGGGATGTTTTTCCGCAGTCGGGACTGGCAAACTGGTCAGAGTTGAGGGAAAGATGGATGATGCTAAATACAGGGATATTCTTTAGCAGAACCTGTACCACTCTGTGCGTGATTTGAGGCTAGGACGGAGGTTCACCTTCCAGCCGGACAATGACTCAAACACACTGCTAATGCAACACTTGAGTGGTTTAAGGGGAAATATGTAAATGTTTTGGAATGGCCTAGTCACAGCCCAGACCTCAATCCAATAGAAAATCTGTGGTCAGACTTAAAGATTGCTGTTCACAAGCGCGAACCATCCAACTTGAAGAGCTGGAGCAGTTTTGCAAGGAGGAATTGGCAAAAATCCCAGTGGTAAGATGTGGCAAGCTCATAGAGACTTATCCAAAGCGACTTGGAGCTGTGATTGCCGCAAAAGGTGGCTCTACAAAGTATTGACTTTAGGGGGGTGAATAGTTATGCACATTGACTTTTTCTGTTAATTTGCCCTATTTGTTGTTTGCTTCACAATAAAAAAAACATCTTTGTGGGCATGTTCTGTAAATTAAATGATGCAAATCCGCAAACAATCCATGTTAATTCCAGGTTGTGAGGCAACAAAACGCCAAGGGGGGTGAATACTTTTACAAGGCACTGTATATATAATTATTTATTTTTAATAACATCCTAGAAGTCGGTTATTCAGTGATTAGCTTGAACAAATAGATACATGGGGCAATTAGAAGCCTGCAACTCGATCTCAGACGGACATATGTCTGCGGGTGAGTTGCGGGCTCCCGTTGGTCTCTGATTGCGATGCTTTTCAATTGCTCAAGGCCGCAAGTTACTGTCCCAAAGCCAAGACTGTAAACCATGCACTGGTTCGGAGCACTTCAGTGCAGGAGCATGATCAATTCAGCAAGCCCGTAACCTCCCATTTTGAATCTTTGAATCAGCCAAAAGAAAATGAGACTGTCATTATTACGGCAGTAAAACATGGAGGTTACATGTCAATCAATTAGGTTTGGGTGTCCGATATGTGATCAAACTCACAAATCCCGAAAAATAAAGAATTCTGAAAATGAATACCAATACTGTTCTAGTCCATATGGGTGACCTGATATGTATTAACTCATTGATACACGGGATTGATTTAAACCCAAAATGACACATACAAATATTATTTATTTCCTGCTGATTTGTGGGCTTGAGACTGTTGTGCAATTAATTATAATGACTATCATCTCTTTTCCCGTTATTTACAGTGCAGTATTGATGTTTTATTTGCATTTACAGTGCTACGAATAGGTGTTTAACTCCATTGCGTGTCCTCTCTAGCTCTCATTGTATTTTCGCCTTCATTTGCGGTTTACGTTTTGAAAACATTTGCGGGTTTGGAAAAATTGAGCAATTGAAGAGTGATTTACGATTTTAGCCTTGCGAAAGTGAAAGATCAAAGGCTTCTGGAGACTGTAAGTTGCAAAGTTAACCATCACCATTTTTTCAACCCCATAACTTGGAAGCCATTCCAAGCCCACATAAAGACACCAATTGAATAGCAAAGTAGCTTGCGACCTTACTTACGGGATTCCAGGTCTCCCAAAACCTCAAATGAATGGGGTTCATGGTCTCCACTGAGTCTAGGCTAAGTCATTACAACATAAGCCAAATTGATACTGTGTTTCACTCATCTTCATCAGTTACAAAATTACTTATACTGTGTCTCCATTGAATTCAGCCTTTAATGTGCCTGGTAATGCAGACGTTGGACGTGGTTATATAAGAAATGAATTATGATATATATGCTGCACCTCAATAGGGGAGTTACCAGGGTGTAGATAATGTACTTGTATATGTACGATGTTGCTTTTGCTTTGCTAATTAAATGAATCCCATAAAGTCACGTGTGTCATGAATTTAGTGTTTCTGTCTCTCCAGGAAGTTGTCATTAATTACAACAAAGTATCACAGTATTTGTCGCTTAGACTTTGTGGAGACAATGATCCTCATTCAATTGAGTTGTTCGGGAGATCTGGGCTCGCAAGTGGAGGTCGCAAGTTATTTTGCTATTAATTTTCCATATTCAACATATCATGCCTGGAACAGGTAGCTGAACCTGGTTTCCATAAAACTTTTGAGGCTTCAGAAACCATTGAAACATAGTTTTTTAGTCACTTGTTATTGGTGATTTTTTTAGGCCAGGAACTCTTTGTGGATCAGTTCCAAATAACATTTTGTTGGCTGAAGTATTAATAAAATCTAATATTAGAATCATTTCGGTTCTTAAATATTGCCCTCAAGTGTCTGCAACATACCACAACGTTTTTGCACCATTATAAAAGGCTCTTTCCATCCTGTTCCATTGTATTCTGTTTTTTCACCATTTCCCAGGAGGTTTTGTCCCAGTCTCTACCCTGGTTTGCACATATGCCTTGTGGTTGGCAGTCAGACACACTCACAGCTACGTTGACACAAATTGTGATACTTGTTGTCAAGGGCTCTGTTGATGTAATTGCCCTGCAGCCTGTGCAGATTACAGCTTCTTAATAAGACGCTGTCAGATCCGGCGAAAGATCTAGAAATGGGCAGGGAGCCAAACATGTGCAGGGCGTAAAATCAAATCTAGATGCAGGAGCAGGAAAATACTATCACTTTCTGTTACCACTTTATAAAAGGGGTGAAAGATGCAGTGGTGGAGCTAGAGAATGGAGGGTCCTGTTGGAAATAAAATGTTATGCCCACCAAGTGGAGGGAGGCTGTCAAAATGTGATTGTGCTGGGCCACCCCAAGTACCACTTCGCTCAGTGTCCTTCCCCAAGACCCCATAACAGCTCCACTCTCTATATGTATACTATCTCCATAGCACCCAGTCCATCTCAACATCCACCACCACGCAGCACCCACCACTCTTAGCCTCCATTCCTACATAGCACCCAGTCTTTGTTAACAGCCATCCCCTCTCAGCATCCATCTCCACACAGCACCAAACCGCCCTCTCAGCACCCACTTTACATAGCACCCATCCATATTTCCTTTGCTCCCCTTCACAGAACCCATCCCCCTGTACCTCGTTGTCAGTTTGCAGCACTTGGTCTTTACCTTCTTCCCTGATACATAACCCCAGCGTGCTGAACTGCTCCACACAACCACCTCTCAGAGATATATTAAAAACACTCTTTTTAAAAGAGCCGCGAGGGAGAAAGGGGAAAGAGAAACAGGGGAGGGGGAAAAAGACACAGAGGAGGGGGCAGAGACACAAGGGAGGGAGAGGGGGGAAAGACACAGGGGGAGGGATGGGGCAAACGACACAGGGGATGGGGCAAGAGATAGAGGGGAGGGAGAGCGGGGAGGAAGAGACACAGGGGAGGGGGGAAATAGACAGAGAGGAGGGTGGAACAGACACAGGGGATGGAAGAAACACAGGAGAGGGAGAGCGGGGGAAAGAGACACGAGGGAAGAGACACAGGCGAGGGGGAGACACAGGGGGAGGGAGAGGGGGGAAAGAGACACAGGGAGGCAGGAGAAGAGACACAGGGAGGGGGGAGAGATGGAGGGGAAAGAGACACAGGAGAGGGGGAAGAGACATGGGCGAAGAGAGGGGGGAAAGAGAAACAGGGGAGGGTGTGGAAGAAATGGAGGGGGGAAGAGACACAGGGGAGGGGGGAAGATACACGGAGGGGCTCGCAAGAATGATGGACGCAGTTCTGGCCGCAAATGCGGACCCTCGCAAAGCTCTACGACGCCTCACTTTGTAACAAACCCCCCCACAGAACTGTTAACTTGCAGTCCTCTCCTTACCTTGTGTCTCTCTTCCCCTTCTCCTCTCCTTACCCTGTGTCTCTCTTCCCCTCCTCCTCTCCTTACCCTGCGTCTCTCTTCCCCTCCTCCTCTCCCTCCCCTGTGTCTCTCTTCCCCTCTGCTTCATTGCCTGTGAGCCAACATTACAAGCCGCGGAACTTAGAAAAAAAAAATACCCGAGGTTGCAAAACAACGCACTAACCCCCCCCTGAACCACGCAAACACATAAACACAAAAAACACACTGATAAAAACAATAATAGAAAAAAAAAACACTCACCCACAGCAAGGGGGGACAGCCAGGAAGTCTGGAACTGGGGTTACACGTGAATTGAACCCAAAATTCCCCAGTTTCGGCACTCGAAAATCGGCTAAGTGAGAAATAGCGGCTGAAAAAAAAGAAAACGACGCTCCACGACCCCGGACCGCGCATTACCCCTTGCTACGGTGGTCAGATAGTAGCCCCGATGTGTGCCCAAATTAAGTCCTTGCAGGTGTTAAGTTCCTGCCTCGGGTCCTTAAAGGAGTTAAGGCCGGCAGCGGGGGTACTTTAAGTACCTCCATGGGCACCCAAAATTAACCCCCCAATGCTGGGGGACCCCACATTAACCCCACATTAACCCTTGCAGTGGGGGTCCCCGCTACAATCAAAATTCGAATTTCCCACCTTGTGGGTCCTTAAAGGACCGTAAAGGTCCTTAAAGGATCCGCAAGATAAAAAAATTAACCCTATCACTCATGGGGCTCTATACAGAGCCCCATCAGCACCTAAATAACCCTGTCACTCATGGGGACAATACAGACCCCATAATCCCTTAATTCACCCTGTCACTCATGGGGGTCAATACAGACCCCCATAAGGCCTTCATTAACCCTGTCACTCATGGGGGTCAATACAGACCCCCATAAGCCCTTCATTAACCCTGTCACTCATGGGGGTCAATACAGACCCCCATAAGCCCTTCATTAACCCTGTCACTCATGGGGGTCAATACAGACCCCCATAATCCCTTAATTAACCCTGACACTCATGGGGGTCAATACAGACCCCCATCAGACCTTAATTAACCCTGTCCATTATGGGGGTCAATACAGATTCCCATAATCCATTAATTAACCCTGTCACTCATAGGGGTCAATACAGACCCCCATAAGTCCTTCATTAACCCTGTCACTCATAGGGGTCAATACAGACCCCCATAATCCCTTAATTAACCCTGTCACTCATGAGGGTCAATATAGACCCCCATAATCCCTTAATTAACTTTGTCACTCATGGGGGTCAATACAGACACATAAAAAGCCCTTAATTAACCCTGACACTCATGGGGGTCAATACAGACCCCCATAATCGATTAATACTGTCACTCATAACGGTCAATACAGATCCCCATAAGCCCTTCATTAACCCTGTCATTCATGGGGGTCAATACAGACCCCATAAACTCTTTATTAACCCTGTCACTCATGGGGGTCAATGAAGACCCCCATAAACCCTTAATTAACCCTGTCACTCATGGGGGTCAATACGGACCCCCATAATCCCTTCATTAACCCTGTCCATCATCGGGGTCAATACAGACCCCATAAACCCTTAATTAACCCTGTCACTCATGGGGGTCAATGAAGACCTCCATAAGCCAATAATTAACTATATCAGTCCAAAAGGGGTCTATATAGACCCCTATAGGACACTAATTAACCCATGTAATAACACTATAAATGCCATGAGGGTCATCCAGGACACTCATGACACAAAGTGTAAGCACTACACTAATAACCCTAACTATACCCCATTAACCCCACCCTGGGCCAATTTAATCCTAACAGTAACCCCATTAGTCCCATAAGGGTATATGGTATATATCCCATGGGGTATATGACGGTCCTCAAGGACCCTCATGACACTAAGTACAAACACTACACTGCACTATACCCCCACAATAAACCATTAAATCTAAAATAACCCCCCTCTACACTAACCTATTAACACCTACAGTACCTACCCCCTAATAAATCCCCCAACCCAATAATTACAGAAAATAATAAAACCTAACTCACAAAAAATAATAAAACCTAAGTCACAGAAAATAAAAAATCTACATTACAGAAAATAAAAAAACCTGTCACAAAAAATTAAAAATCTACATTACAGAAAATAAAAAAAAACAAGTCACAAAAAATAAAAAATCTACATTACAGAAAAAAAAAAACTACATTACAACCCCCCAACTACAGAAAAAAAATGACACACCTGAAAAGGAAATACGTTCATAATATATACATTACATGGCAATACAATACAAATAAAATAAAATACAATAGCCCCTATCTAAAATACATACATACCCCACTATCTAAAATATAGTAAATCCTATCTAACATGCATACATACCCCACTATCTAAAATACAATAAATCCTATCTAACATACATACATACCCCACTATCTAAAATACAATAAATCCTATCTAAAATACATATATCTCCCATATCTAACATACAATAAATCCTATCTACATCCCCAAACCCTAAATCTAACCTTAAATAAAATAATTAAGACCACGTACCTTTGCAGATGTCCCTTCAAATTGGCCCCCTAGGGAGAATTTTTTATTTTTACAACACAGTACATACAATAAAGAAACATTCTAAATATTCTAAATATTCTACTCACCTTTCCAGCATGTCCCCATCCTTCTTATTTTCTTCTCCGGCGTGGCCCCTGTTAAAAAAAACCCCATTAGATTAGTACACATGAATAAACACACAGAAAATAAAATAAACATAATATACATTGAAGATACCTTGTCATGATGTCCCCGTGCTTCTCCTCTTTTGCCCCAGCTGGGCCCTGGAAGAATCTGCGCTCTAAAAAGAAAACTAACGGAGGTCCGCACTTGCGGTCCCCCCTGACGCCAATGAGCCCCCTAGAGCCTTTTCCGGAAGAAAATTGTCAATGGCACCTTCTCATTGCCTGAAAATGCTGTCAATCAAATTTCAGAAGCCGCCAAGGTGTATGCCAATCAGAATGGGATACACTCCGATATCCTATTCTGATTGGCTAATGCACCTATCAATCTTTTTTAAACCAATCAGAAGGCTTTATTGCCTTCAACCAATCACAATGGGATACACCCCCATGGGGTGATTGGCTGGAGGCATATGCACATTCTGATTGGCTGAAGTCTCATTGACAGTGACAAAAGTCAATCAGAAGGTACTATTCCCTGCAGCCAATCACAATGGGATACACCCCCACGGGGTGATTGGCTGAACACATTTGCGTCTTCTGATTAGCTGTAATCTGATTGACAGTAACAACAGCCAATCAGAAGGTCAGATGCCTTCAGCCAGTCACCCCGTGGAGGTGTATCCCATTGTAATTGGCTAAAGGGGAAAGTGCCATTCTGATTGGCTATTGTCACTGAAGCCAATCAGAATGTGCATATGCCTTCAGCCAATCACCCCGTGGAGGTGTATCCCATTGTGATTGGTTTAAAAAAAGATTGACAGGTGCATTAGCCAATCAGAATGGGATATGGTGGTATATCCCATTCTGATTGGCTCACATCTTGGCACCTTCTGATTCGCTGGCATTTGATTGACAGTGTTTTCAACCAATCAGAAGGCGCCATTGACAATTTTATACCGGAAACGGTTCTAAGGGGCTCATTAGTTTGTTTTTCGGGGTTTTTTAGAGCGCAGCTTCTTCCAGGGTCCAGCCGGGGCAGAAGAGGAGGAGCACGTGGACATCACAACTTGGTAAGTTCAATGTATATTATGTTTATTTTATTTTCTATGTGTGTATTTATGTGTACTAATCTAATGTTTATTTTTAACAGTGGCCGAGCCGAAGAAGAAAATAAGAATGATGGGAAGGCGAGTAGACTATTTAGAATATTTAGAATGTTTATTTTTAGTATGTACTGTGTTGTACTAATTTGTTTTTGTTTGTTTTTTCAATGGTTGGCCGATTTGAAGGGACATCTGCAAAGGTAAGTGGTCTTACTTATTTTATTTTAGGTTAGATTTAGGGTTTGTGGATGTAAATAGGATTTATTGTATGTTAGTTAGGTGATATGTATGTATTTTAGATACGATTTATTGTACATTAGACAGGTGGTATGTATGTATTTTAGATAGGATTTTTGTATTTTAGATAGTGGGGTATGTGTGTATTTTAGATAGGATTTATTGTATGTTAGATAGGGTGTATGTATGTATTTTAGATAGGATTTAATGTGTCTTTGATAGCGGTGGTATGTGTGTATTTTAGATAGGATTTAATGTATTTTAGATAGAGGGGTATGTATGTATGTTAGATAGGATTTAATGTATTTTAGATAGGGGGTATTGTATTTGCTTTGATTTGTAATGTATTTCCTTTTCACGTGTGTAAAAAAAAATTCTGTAGTGCCGGGGAAGGGGTTGTAATGTAGGTTTTTTTATTTTCTGTAATGTTGATTTTTTATTTTCTGGGACTTAGGCTTTTTTTATTTTCTGGGACTTAGGTTTTATTATTTTCTGTAATTAGTGGGATGGGGGTTATTAGCGGATAAATAGGTAGTGTAGGGGTTAATAGGTTAGTGTACAGTTAGTTTAGATTTAATGGTTTATTGGGTGGGTATAGTGCAGTGTAGTGTTTGTACTTAGCGCATGAGGGTCCTGGAGAACCATCATAGCACTTATGGGGTAATGTTAGGCTTCTAACTGTCCCATGAGGGTCTTTATATACCCTTATGGGACTAATGGGGTTAAATACAGGCTTATAAGGGTCTCTATAGTCACCCATAAGAGACTGGGTTAAAATGGTGTAGTGCTTACACTTTGTGTCATGAGGTTCCTGGATGACCCTCATGACACTTTTAGTGTTATTACATGGGTTCATTAGTGCGCTATAGGGTCTATATAGTTGAGGCACTCAGTACACTCACATTGGGTGAAACACAGCATTTTAACACTTTTATATTGCCCCTTCATTTTTGACGGGCAAGTCGCTAGTATCAATCATAAACCCGACCTATCTACTACGGCAAGGTGTCTGGATGACACAAATGGGTGCAGGAGAATAACTAGCAGCCTAGGCTCTGTTGGACCTGATAAAGATATAGCCATCTGGTAGCCCCACATTCATACGGCACTGGTCTTACATTACTGCCTCTTTAATTGCACAACCTAGATGGGACATATATTGGTACAGTCTAGACTAACTTAGTCTGAAGGTTGCTAGATAGGCAACAAAGGGTTAGGCTACTGTGTATTTAACACATATCCCTTATTAGAAGAAAGACTTTAAGCAAGACCAACAGGTTATGTTATTGGCAAAGTTGAGCAGACTGGGAGTAAGATAAAAAAAAAATAGAGGAGAAACTCCTTAGTTGATGTTTTAGGAGGTGCTCCTGAGTAATTTGAAGATACCAGGAGATGTTTACAGCCTTATTAAATTGCGATTTGGTAAATTTAAAAGGGCTCTATTTAAGCACACAGCATATGTTTTTAACAGGATTTTTTAGTTAGTGAACTTCTATCCAAAAGCAAGGTCTTCACTACGTAAACACTTCTGTAAATAAAATATGCTGTGTGCTTATATAGAGCCCTTTTAAATTTACTGAATCACAATTTAATAAGGCTGATGGTTAGGGGACTAATGTCTATTCCACCTATTATCCTTGCTGCCCTTCTTAAAGTCTGCAAAAAAAAAAATACATATAAAATTTGATCAAAGGAAGAGGGGACAGTTGTCCATAGTATAGGTGACCAATAAGATAATTGTATTACGGCTCTCCGTTATTAGTGGCTTTTGCTGACACTAGTCCAATTGTAAGATTTATAGCAGGGCTATTTTCTTGTTCCCTTTTTAGGCTTGTTCTGCACTTTACTCTGCCGACCCTGTCAAATGAAAATAGCTTGTCGGTAACTTACTGAGTATTAAGAATAAGGGGTTTATGAGATTGAGATAAATAGGGTTTAAAGCAAGAACTATACAGAGTAGACAATAACCTCATACAGTGGCGCCTGGTGAACTTTCAAGTTGGAGGGGCGCCAGGGCGAAACATAGCCCCTCCCCCTTTTCAAACCACACCCATTTGTATAACTCCTCCCCTGGATGTCATAATGACCTTTATAAGCCCCGCCCAATGACCTTATACTTGTAAAGCCCATTGAAATACATGATCAGCAATGCAGCAATGTCAAGAAGTAAAGTAACAATGTGTTAAATTCATTGGTATCCAATATAGATTGAAAAAACTCATGTGACAAGACTACAGCAATATCATAATTGCACCTATACGCATTAACAGAAAAATTAAAGCAGTAACACTTACCATTAGTCGGCTCTTCTTCTCAGGGTATTCACGTTCAGTAAGTTGACCAACGAGTACAAACAAATCTGCTGCCACATAGGGTTGAACCTGTGGTTGAAAGAAAACAAGCAAATCAATCAGATCATTCAAGAACAAAACCATACCTTAAAAACCTTAAAAGACCAAGTGGAACCATATAGGCCCCAAACATACCTTAGAAGACCAAGTGTGACCATATACGCCCCAAACATACCTTAGAAGAACAAGTGGAACCATATAGGCCCCAAACATACCTTAGAAGACCAAGTGGAAGCATATAGGTCCCAAACATACCTTAAAAGACCAATCAGGACTGTATAGGCCCAAACCAGTGGATCTTGGGATTCAAGAAAACAACAACATTTCACTTCTGTTTAGACAACACAATAATCAATATCAAACAAACATGTTGAATTAGCATATGGATAACCATATGAGCAGTAACGCCACGCCAAGGCTTCAACAATTGTTACTGACCATTCACACACCTTTCATAGCTCCTTCCATATGCACACCCACACACTATTCATACTTTACTTACCACTAGTTATTTTTGGTAGTGAGGTGGTGCCATTTCTGAGAACTTTACTTACCCTTGAAGGATGCCTCCAATTCCTTCAAACCAATGCATTCAACCGCTCCAGGGCCATGGTGCTTCTTAAATGCCTTTTTATTCTCTTCAATGTGGAGAAGCATCTTTCTGATTCTGCAGTAGTCTTCGGTGTTGTAAGGACGATTCCTTATAGCTTCACTGTCTCTGTGAAATCATTATGCAGATTAAATTGATGGCAAAGTTGGTGCAGAGCAACAGCACTCGTACAGACATGAAATTCTGGCTTCCCGTACAGAAGTGACAGCTACCCTTGGAAGTGCCTCCAATTCCTTCAAACCAATGCATTCAACCGCTCCAGAGCCATGGTGCTTCTTAAATACCTTTTTATTCTCTTCAATGTGGAGAAGCATCTTTCTGATTCTGCAGTAGTCTTCGGTGTTGTAAGTAGGATTCCTTATAGCTTCACTCTCTCTGTGAAATCATTATGCAGAATAAATTGATGGTAAAGTTGGTGCAGAGCAACAGCACTCGTACAGACATGAAATTCTGGCTTCCCGTACAGAAGTGACAGCTACCCTTGGAAGTGCCTCCAATTCCTTCAAACCACGCCAAGGCTTCAACAATTGTTACTGACCATGCACACACCTTTCATAGCTCCTTCCATATGCACACCCACACACCGTTCATACTTTACTTACCACTAATGTTTGGTAGTGAGGTGGTGCTGCTTATCTTTGCACACCCTGGTGGTATGCATTCTTCTTTGCTTCAATCACTTGTATTTAAATTTTGCACAGCGATCTTTCAAAGAACAAAACTTCTCAATGTTTTTTTCATTGAAGTCTGGGATCTCGGAAATCAGTTGCTTTTCCATTGAGAGCATCGCCAATGATTTCAACCGCTACAGGGACATGGTGCTTCTTAAAAAGGTTTTTATCCTCTTCAATGTGGAGAAGCATCTTTCTGATTCTGCAGTGGTCATCAGTGTTGTATTCAGGATTCTTAATAATTTCACTGTCTCTGTGAAATCATTCTGCAGATTAAATTGATGTAAAAGTTTGTGCAGAGCAACAGCACTTGTACAAGCATGAAAATCTGTCTTCCCATACAGAAGTGACAGCTCAGTGCGTAATTGTTCCTTCTTCAGTATTGGATATGCTTGCACAGTGTCTTCCAGAGCTTGGGTTGGAAAGCAAGTGTCATGGGTTTTATACAATTCACTTTGAACAAGTTTGGCACTGACTAGGTGATTTGAAAATGAAAAATGTTCTTTTGCATGAACCACCACTATGTCACATACCTCTCTTGAAAGTTGTCTCAAGGTTGAGATCTCCGTACTCCGTCTGTGGAATGTTACATCGCTAGGCAAACTTGCTTCTATCTCGTCAACAGAATTACGGATTTTCTGGATGCTGCTGACAAAGTCTTCTGTGACTTTGTGGATATAAACAGTACCCGTGTCTCGCTTCTGAAGCTGACTATAGAGGATGTCTACATGTGGCATTATTAAATGAAATAATTTAAGGAAGTAAAGGAACTCCCTGTCTTCCAGCAATCCAATGAAACCTGCCGCTTCACGTATAGATGTTTGATCACAGTTTAGACATGCTTCAATTGTCTGGAAACACTCAAGTAGCACATCTCTGTTCTCGTAGATGACGTTCACGGTCCTAACGTTGAAGTTCCATCGTGTCAGTGCACCTCTTGGAAGTCTTCTACCAACTACTTCATCCAGAACTCCAGTCCTTTTTAGAGAGCGTGAAAAAAAAGATGGTATGCCGCCTATGTTGGAAAAAAAACTCGAACTCTTCCAATCCTTGAAACTGCTTTCTCCATTATTAGGTTCAGTTGGTGAGCATAGCAATGGACGTAGTGTGCGTTCGGGTACACGTCTTTTATTTTTCTTTGAACTCCTCCTTGATCTCCACGCATCACACTGGCACCATCGTAGCTTTGAGCTATGAGTTTCATCTTGTCTTCTGGCTCTGGGAGAACAGTATTCAGACTTTCCAGCACAAGAGCAGCAATCGAGTCTGCATCCGTTGCTTTCATTTCCGTGAAGCCATCAAATCTTTCCACCACTTGATGCTTCTTGTCAATGTAGCGATAGACTACAACGCACTGTGTCCTAGCGGAAGTATCGGTTGTTTCATCAGCTTGGATTGCCACAAACTGGGCTTCCTTAAGCTCTTGGTGAATCACTTCCTTAATAACTTCCAGCATGCAGTCCAGTAGCTCATTCTGGACGGTTTTGGACGTGCCCTTAAACACAGTTGCAGTCTTCAAATGCTGTTCCATTGGACTATCGATACTGCCAACCAAATCCACCAGGCCTCGAAACACTCCTGGATTTAGCGATGTTTCACTTTCGTCCTGTCATCTTAATGCCAGTTCAAAAGCGCCACAAAAGCGAACACAATCAATTATCTTCGAAAGGATGTACCGGTTCTTAGCCACTTCTTCATTGTGTTTTTGAATACTGACTTGGTATCCTTGGTCCAGTTGAACTGCAATGTTCGCCTGTCCAAGCATCTCAAACTTGATCCTGTTATCCAAGTGAGCTTTAGAACTTTTGTGTTTCGCCAATTTATCAGCTAGATGTTTGACGTCAGTCACTCCAGTTTTGGTCCAAGCAGCGTCACCACCAAATAGGATGCATGGGAAACAATATAAGGACTTCCTAGAAATGCTTCCACAAAGCCAGTTGTTCTTCTTGTACCATTCAGTATTGAAAGTACGGATATATTGCTTCCCTCTATCTCTTGCGATTTGCTGCAGATTTATCTCTGGTTGGTCAGGTCCTAACCGTTTTACTTCTACCTTCTCCTCATAGGTTAGGGTGCCGAAAGGCTTCACAAGTAGAAAGTCAATAGTATTCATGTCGGATACCAATAGAAGAAAGAGATCACGGTATATTAATTTATATTATGTCACAAAATTACTTTAAAATAACAGTGTGTTGAATTCATTGGTATACATTACTGATTGCAAACCCTCATGTGACAAGACTACATCAACATCAAATTTGCACCTATACGCATGGACAGAAAATTAAAAGCAATGATACTCACCAACAGTTGACTCTCCTTCTCGGGGTATTCACGTTCAGTAAGTCAACCAACGAGTCCAAACAAATCTACTTCCACAGATAGTTTGCACCTGGGGGGTGATAGAAAAAAAAAAAAAAAAAAATTAGAACGTTCAAGACCCAAACATTAACTTTTAAAACCTTGAAAGACCAAATGTGACCATATACTCACCAACAGTTGACTCTCCTTCTCGGGGTATTCACGTTCAGTAAGTCAACCAACGAGTCCAAACAAATCTGCTTCCACAGATAGTTTTCAAGACCCAAACCGTAACTTTTAAAACCTTAAAAGACCAAGTGTGACCATATAGGCCCCAACCGCACCTTAAAAACATTAAAAGACCAAGTGTGACCATATAGGCCCCAACCGCACCTTAAAAACATTAAAAGACCAAGTGTGACCATATAGGCCTCAACCGCACCTTAAAAACATTAAAAGACCAAGTGTGACCATATAGGACCCAACCGCAACTTAAAAACATTAAAAGACCAAGTGTGACCATATAGGCCCCAACCGCACCTTAAAACCCCTAAATAACCAAGTGTGACCATATAGGCCCCAACCGCACCTTAAAAACATTAAATAACCAATCAAAACCATATAGGCCCAAACTGTACATTAAAAAAAATGAAATAAAAAAAAAAAAAAATATATATATATATATATATTGAGATATATAATTAATTATATATATATATATATATATATATATATATATATGTATATATATATATATATATATATAATAACAATATAGGAAGGAAGAAATCTATGTATGTAATGTAATCACATACCAAATATTAAGTACATCTAAAATGTAATATTTAATAATAATAATTAAAATGAAAAACTCGTCGAAATAGTGATAAAAGTCTAAAAAGGACTATAGGAGCAAAAAAAAAAAAAGGGGGGAGGGCAATACCATATATAATATATATTGAATAATGTATTGTTGAAGTAGTAACCCTGATAGAACAATGTCTAAAAAAGAAATAGTATACCACTGTGAATCACCAACATGATGTGATATAAAAAAAAAAACAAAAAAAAACAACAATTTTCTCAACTAATAATGCTGATAGGTCGCCCTGTTATATATATATATTTATATATTGATTGATATATATATATATTGAGATATATATATATTGATATATGTATATATATATATATATATATATATATATATATATATATATATATTGAGATATATATATATATATATATATATATATATATATATATATATAAATAAAACAAAAAAAACCTATGTAACCCTCGGCTGGGTTATATGGTGCCTAACACCCAAATAATAATAACAATATAGGAAGGAAGAAATCTATGTATGTAATGTAATCACATACCAAATATTAAGTACATCTAAAATGTAATATTCAATAATAATAATTAAAATGAAAAACTCGTCGAAATAGTGATAAAAGTCTAAAAAGGACTATAGGAGCAAAAAAAAAAAAAAAAAAAAAAGGGGGGAGGGCAATACCATATATAATATATATTGAATAATGTATTGTTGAAGTAGTAACCCTGATAGAACAATGTCTAAAAAAGAAATAGTATACCACTGTGAATCACCAACATGATGTGATATCAAAAAATAAAATAAAAAATTTCTCAACTAATAATGCTGATAGGTCGCCCTGGTCACGTATCCAATGCCTTGGCTCCCAGTGTCCTATAAAGGAATTCACCGGGGTTTAAGTAGGCATATGGAAATGTGTACCAGAGGCAAAAAAGTAACCACCTATAAGTGGCAAACAGAGAGCTACGGGACAAATAAAAAACAGAAAACAAAAACTCTGGACTAGAATGTGCAATTAGCTATGAAGTGCTAAAATACTATGAAAAATAATGATAAGTGAGTGAATATGAGAGTGAATATAAGTTAGTATGTTAATGGGTAATTGAACAAGTGTGAAAAAATGAAGTGTATCAAGTAAAAGAACGGGGCAAGCCTCCAACGCCTCGGTTCCCAGTGTCCTGCTAAGGTAGCACCGGGAAGAATGGTGGCGTATGTGGCTGGCCCTTGATCTACTGACACAACGAGAAATAAAAATAGCGGAGTGTAGTGTAATAAGGGGGTGTGATCTGTAAAGGTGAATGTAAGGGACTCTACGTAAAAAAGTCCTAAGGGTACAAGACTACAAAAAAGAGACAAAAGTGTGTGGGTAATTGAAGTGCATAAGAAGGACTATAGGAAGTGTATAATACGTTTAATATGAGTGTATGAAGAGAGTGATAATAATACTACTAAGTCACAACTATCATAAGGGAGTAGTATGACTAATCTCTAAATGAAGATAAACCCTAAAATGGGTACCAAAAAATAGAGGAAAAAAGGTTATGCTAAAAGTAAGGGTAAACTAACCAAATAATAAAGAGTTAAGGTAACCCTTAATATGACCACCAAGCAAGAAGATCTAATAAAGTGTCCCTAAAAAAAGGGGGGTTTGTAAGCTCTCTTAAGGGAATTCTACCGGCAAAGCTATATATGTAAATAAGATACAAAATATAAATGAAACAGTAATCTATAAAAAAATAACAAAATCAACTGTAATATAAAGTCCAATATAAAGAAAAAATGTGAGAAGAAATAAATGATCTTACTTTGGTCGGATCAGCCCAGAGTTGGGAGGTGACTACAATTCGTCCTCCCCAACCGTATGTATAGCAAGGCTGTATAAGATGGATACCAATCTGCTTTGCATATAGTCTGTGCTCAGACCGCCTGAGACTACTTTCAAACAAGGAGTCTCATGCTCTCCGGCATCCTCATCGCACATATATATTGTGGGGTCCGCAGACTAAAGTGCTCAAGATTAAAAAAAGTTTACAAGTGGTATAAAAACAATTGTTAGTGTTAAGTATAATTAATAAAATCTAATATCTATAGATATATTATCTATTCAAACTCCAAATAGTCCTAATTGCCTCAGAGGCACCACATCGGAATGGCTAGTTGCCAACTAGCCATTCCGATGTGGTGCCTCTGAGGAAGCAGACATTTGCGAAACCAGCTGGTCAGGCACCAATTAGGACTGTTTTTATACCACTTGTAAACTTTTTTTAATCTTGAGCACTTTAGTCTGCGGACCCCACAATATATATGTGCGATGAGGATGCCGGAGAGCATGAGACTCCTTGTTTGAAAGTAGTCTCAGGCGGTCTGAGCACAGACTATATGCAAAGCAGATTGGTATCCATCTTATAGAACCTTGCTATACATACGGTTGGGGAGGACGAATTGTAGTCACCTCCCAACTCTGGGCTGATCCGACCAAAGTAAGATCATTTATTTCTTCTCACATTTTTTCTTTATATTGGACTTTATATTACAGTTGATTTTGTTATTTTTTATAGATTACTGTTTCATTTATATTTTGTATCTTATTTACATATATAGCTTTGCCGGTAGAATTCCCTTAAGAGAGCTTACAAACCCCCCTTTTTTTAGGGACACTTTATTAGATCTTCTTGCTTGGTGGTCATATTAAGGGTTACCTTAACTCTTTATTATTTGGTTAGTTTACCCTTACTTTTAGTATAACCTTTTTTCCTCTATTTTTTGGTACCCATTTTAGGGTTTATCTTCATTTAGAGATTAGTCATACTACTCCCTTATAGGAGCATGATAGTTGTGACTTAGTAGTATTATTATCACTCTCTTCATACACTCATATTAAACGTATTATACACTTCCTATAGTCCTTCTTATGCACTTCAATTACCCACACACTTTTGTCTCTTTTTTGTAGTCTTGTACCCTTAGGACTTTTTTACGTAGAGTCCCTTACATTCACCTTTACAGATCACACCCCCTTATTACACTACACTCCGCTATTTTTATTTCTCGTTGTGTCAGTAGATCAAGGGCCAGCCACATACGCCACCATTCTTCCCGGTGCTACCTTAGCAGGACACTGGGAACCGAGGCGTTGGAGGCTTGCCCCGTTCTTTTACTTGATACACTTCATTTTTTCACACTTGTTCAATTACCCATTAACATACTAACTTATATTCACTCTCATATTCACTCACTTATCATTATTTTTCATAGTATTTTAGCACTTCATAGCTAATTGCACATTCTAGTCCAGAGTTTTTGTTTTCTGTTTTTTATTTGTCCCGTAGCTCTCTGTTTGCCACTTATAGGTGGTTACTTTTTTGCCTCTGGTACACATTTCCATATGCCTACTTAAACCCCGGTGAATTCCTTTATAGGACACTGGGAGCCAAGGCATTGGATACGTGACCAGGGCGACCTATCAGCATTATTAGTTGAGAAATTTTTTATTTTATTTTTTGATATCACATCATGTTGGTGATTCACAGTGGTATACTATTTCTTTTTTAGACATTGTTCTATCAGGGTTACTACTTCAACAATACATTATTCAATATATATTATATATGGTATTGCCCTCCCCCCTTTTTTTTTTTTTTTTTTTTTTTTGCTCCTATAGTCCTTTTTAGACTTTTATCACTATTTCGACGAGTTTTTCATTTTAATTATTATTATTGAATATTACATTTTAGATGTACTTAATATTTGGTATGTGATTACATTACATACATAGATTTCTTCCTTCCTATATTGTTATTATTATTTGGGTGTTAGGCACCATATAACCCCATATAACCCCAGCCGAGGGTTACATAGGGTTTTTTTGTCTTATATATATATATATATATATATATATATATATATATATATCTCAATATATATATATATATATATATATATATATATATATATATATACATATATCAATATATATATATCTCAATATATATATATATCAATCAATATATAAATATATATATATATATATGTATATATGTATATATATATATATATATATATATATATATCTCAATATATATATATATATATATATCTATATATATATCTATCAATCAATATATCTATCAATCTATATATATATATATATATATCAATATCAATCACACACACATAAAGCAATATACATAAAACAAATATATATTAATTGATATTTATTAATTGATTAATTGATGTACTTTATTAATTATTTGATTATATTGCTCATGTATTTGTATTAGACATTATTTATTATACATATTACAGTGCTATTTATTTGCTATAGATGTTACAGGATATTATCCTGTAACATGTATATCACATAAATAGCCCTGTAATATGTATAATACATACAGGGTCACACAAGTTCACACTAACCTTTTTTGCCCTTACAGGCTTCCATACCTGCTTTGCTAATTTGCTAATTTTTTAAAGACTCTGATTGGTTGAAATCAATGTCAATCAAAAAAATTCAGCCAATCAGAGTCCTTCAAAAATAGTATAAAAGGCGGAGCGTGGGAAAAAAACAATTAGTCGCGGGGGGAGCTCCTTGTAGGAGGAGCTCCGTTAGTTTGTTGTGGTTTTTTTTGTATAGCGTCGTTTTTTGTTAGGTGGAGGCCTCTTGCAATGGGTCAGAATGGATGGACAATGGCTTCAATCAAGATGAGGAGAAAAGGTCTTCTATCAAGATGGATTATGGAATGACATGGGCTTCAATCAAAATTGATTGGAATGCCCGACTATCCAGGGCAGAAGGCCACCGCTGGAGGGGTCAATTTGATAGGTAAGTATGTGCTGTTGTTTACTTTATTATTGTTTTTTTTTCCCCTTCCCTTATTTTTATTTTATCTTTAAAATTGACAGGCAATTTAATATTTTTTTTAACTGCAAGCAATGTTAAAGATACATTGCCTGTTACTTCTAAAAACGGAATTAAAATACGGGGGGGGGGGGGTTTGTGTTTAACTGTAGTGTTAACATAGGCAGGTAGGTTGGTAGTTAGGTCAAGGTGGGGTCAGGTGTGGTCACTGGGTCAGGGGGGTAGGTAGGTGGGTTGGTAGTTGGGTCAGGGTGGGGTCAGGTGTGGTCACTGGGTCAGGGGGGTAGGTAGGTGGGTTGGTAGATGGGTCAGGGTGGGGTCAGGTGTGTTCACTGGGTCAGGGGGGTAGGTGGGTTGGTACTAGGTAGTTGGGTCAGGGTGTGGTCACTGGGTCAGGGGCTTAGGTAGGTGGGTTGGTAGTTAGGTAGGTTGGGGTGAGGGTTGGCCAGGCCCTGATGTGCCTACAGGGGGGGGGTGATCGGGGGTTGGCATAGGCCCCATATGGGTAGCACATGCCCCATGACGGTGATCGGGGTAATCGGGCGGTGGCATAGCATAGGCCACATGGGGGTGATCGGGGGTGGCACAGGCCACATGGGAATGATCGGGGGTGGCACAGGTCAGGTCTTTTGGGGCTACTGGCACTGCGGGGGTGATTGGGGGTTGCCCAGGCATTGCAGGCCTAGGTGGTAGGTAAGTTGGTGGGTGGGTGGGTGGCCGGCAGGCCTAGTGGGGTAACTGGGTGGACCCTTCCTTTTATTAGGGGGACTAGGGGTTTGGCCAGGGCAGTTAGGACTTACTTACTGTTAGGTTGGGCAGATGAGTGAGTATTTTCAGCCAGGGAGGTCTCTCAGTCTGACTCAGCGGGAGCAGGTCAGGAAACAGAAAGAGGGATGGGACTGGCTTATGGTGGTTTTATTAACAGGGGCTGTCAATCAAAAAGTAAACATGAGGCCCTATTAGATGGCGGGCGCTCGGAGCAAACGGTCTGGGTGGGTTTAGGTGGTTCTCCTGACAACTGTACAGCCTTCCATCATTGATTGGTGAATGATGGAAGACTGTCAGTCATTGAAATGGATACATTATCACTGCCCATGCATAGCGTCATTGTGCTGGTGGGCAGAATGCATTAACGGTCAGGGCCAGGCCTCATTGATTCATACTAGAGTCTAAAGGTTAGTGTGTAGTGTAGTGTAATATGATCACACAGGGATGCAGGGAAAGCTACAATGGATACACACAGCAGTTAATATATACACACAAGGGCAAGGGGTTATCTTAAAGTGACAGTGTCCCAGGGAATAGTTTGCTTCATTTATTAATGTTATAACACTTGAATGATGATGTATACATTATATTTTATTGTTTTTTGGTTATTACTAATAAATTATTGTGTTTTTTTATTGCAGGGTCATGAAAATATTTTGGGGGGGCACTTGCCCCGACGCCCCAATGGACGGGCCGCCACTGACCTCATAGTGAGTAAGGTATACATTTTAGAGGGCACAGTTTTCACATAATGATGAAAACGACTGGTCAACCCGGCCCCAAGAGGAAAAATATTGAGAAGGGTAAAAAAAATCAGACCCCGTCTCTTTTCCGCTAGAGATTCTAACAAAAGGGAAAACTTAATACCTCATGCACCCCATCTAACTCCTCAATAGAAACGTCCGTGGGTAGTGAGTTAGCCAATTCTACCAAAATAGTAGATCTTCCTGAAAAGTAATTGGGGCAGAGGCAGATATATTAACGCTTGCCTCTATGGAAATACTTTTTAGTTTATTTGTGGACAAACTCAGAAATTTCATCCTTCTAGAGGTTGTAAATTTGCTTTTTTTTAAAGAAACTTTCCTCTCCTTATGAAAGTATATAATTTTTTCAGGATCTGTCCAGTGAGACCCTAAACAAAAGAAAATAATTTTCCACTATTACTAGTAAATATGATCATGTGACCTATACAATTTCCTAGTGCTTAACACTTAATTTTAAGGCAAAGGAGATTCTTTAATAGGGAAATTTAAGGAGATATTTAGTGTAATCCAGGATTGAACGTCAATATTACAGAAAAAATAATAGTTAAAAAGAGTCTATCCTAAGATTATAGCTGTAAGTCAAAAAGGTATCACTGTCCCACAATACTCTGGGATTTTTTTCAAAATGTGACCACCTTAATTTTTACAAATTAGATAGTGAGTTGTAATATCTATAAGGCTATAAAAAGCCTCAAATTTATATAATGATGTTTTAAGATGATGTTAATATGCATGCTTCATATGCAAAAGGTATTTGCTAATCATAGGGATGCAGCAACATATTTTCCTTGTATAATGTTAGGAATAGACACTGTGGCCCTCATTCAATTGCGATTTGGCCAATTGAATAGGGCTCTAAATAAGCACATAGCATATTTTTTTAAAGAAGCTTTTAGTTAGTGAAAACCTTGCTTTTGGATAGATGCTTACTAACTAAAAACTTCTTTAAAAAAATATGTTATGTGCTTATTTAGAGCCCTATTCAATTGGCCAAATTGCAATTGAATGAGGGCCTGTATATTTTAAAGAAAAATAGTGCACTAGTTAAAGAACAAATTAAAAACACTGAGAAAAAGACAGGGAATAGAGCATGGTGCCAAGTATATAAACGCAGTACAACATATTAGGGGAAAGAGAATATCACCATAAATCTCTATATACTCATATATATCACTTATAGCATCATCAAACCACAACATAAAGTATAGGCTTTTACTGCTAAAGTGTAATGAAAAAAAGTAAAGAGAGAAGGAGTATCCCTTATCTCCCCTATTGGCATAACATGTGCCAGAGTACTTGAGTTTTTGGAGTACCAAATGATGAAAGGTTGTTCTGTTGTAGCTCACAAGAGCATTTAGATTAAATGCACCATCCTCTCCCTGCTCCCGACCGTCCGTTTCGCTAATTAATGGGGCTTACTCATGGGCTAGTGTGTGTTTGGATCCATGGCCTATTTATGGCCTGAGCACTTAATCATTCACTTCCTGGTTAGCGTGTCACGTGATGCATGTTGGTCACGTGACACGTGTGTGATGTCATGACGTATTAACAAAGAGAAAGAAAAAAGAAATAAACTTTATTAGCAATGGCGTCTAACGTCATAGCTTGAGTTTTTTTTTTATTTTTTCTCTCTTTTCTTTTTAACAAAACTTAATTGAACAAACAGAGCACGCTAATACATAGCGTAATATAGAGCCTAAGGCCACATAAGGTCAATTTGAACAGAAAAAGTGGCAATTTACAGCAAGTATGAGAAAGCTTGGGGACCTACAATATATATAGAGCAAAAATACAGGAAATAAAGTGTGTGCTGAAAAAGTGAATTTGTATGAGAGGGACTAGTACGCTAGTGAACTAATCTAATTATTTGTATAAAAATAATAAAGTGTATATTATTATTTAGTAGTGATATCATATAAGATTAGATTTAAAGCAACAGGGTATTTATGAATCAATTGAAAAAAAGTGTGAATGTGTATGATGTTTAAGGATAAAAGGGTGTTAAACTATATTATAAAAGTATGAGTCAATGATAATAAAATATCTGAAGGAAGAAACATATGGTTCCTTTTGTGAAAAAAAAATGTGAATAATAAAGTGAGCTGTTGGTGTAAAAGTGTATTATAAAAGAAGGAAATAGGTAAATCCCTGTGTTTAGCTGTGTATATATTGAGAGTCTAGGATTATGTTGACATTTAGATACTATGGCGATCATTCAATTGCGATTTCGTCAATTGAATAGGGGTCTAAATAAGCACATAGAATATTTTTTTTAGAGAAGTTTTTAGTTATCGAAAACCTTGCTTTTGGATAGATGCTTACTAACTAAAAACTTATTTAAAACAAATATGTTATGTGCTTATTTAGACCCCTATTCAATTGGCCAAATAGCAATTGAATGAGGGCCTATGTATGAGGAGGCCTATAAAGTTGCCTGTACTCATAAAAATGCTGAATATGAGAAACCCTCGTTTAAGCCATTAGGATACTGTGGCCCTCATTCAATTGTGATTTGGCCAATTGAATAGGGCTCTAAATAAGCACATAGCATATTTTTTTAAAGAAGTTTTTAGTTAGTAAAAACCTTGCTTTTGGATAGATGCTTACTAACTAAAAACTTCTTTAAAAAGTATATTCTATGTGCTTATTTAGAGCCCTATTCAATTGGCCAAATTGCAATTGAATGAGGGCCTGTGAGTTTAAAGTAAAAATCCATCTGCTTTCTAGCTGCAAAAGTTGTGTATTAATATCACCTCCTCTCGGTTTTCTGCAGAGGTGATCAACTACATAAAATTTCATCATTGAAAATTTATTGGCGTGTACCATTCAGAAGTGTCGTGATACTGGCGTGTCCAATTCTTTTTTCACCGAATATGTGTGTTCCAGTATACGGCGACGTAGTTGTCTTATCGTTTTGCCTACGTATATCCTTGGACATGGGCAAACCAAAACATAGATAACGTGTGTACTTTAGCACGTAATAACATTTCTCAAGGGATATTCTTTGGAGGTAAATGGATCTATAAAACACTGTCCCAGCTGTACATAGGGGCATGCTTTACATGTTCCACATCTATATAGACCACTCATTGGTTGAAGCCACATGGTCTTTGTCTTGTCCTCTTCTTTAAATTTGAGGAAGCTTCTAAAAACATGGTCTCCTATACTTTTGTTTTTTCTATAGGTGATTTGTGGCTGTAATGGAAGGTATCTTTTGAAATCAGAATCATCCAGAAGTATATGCCAGTGTTCTTTAATGACATTCTTTATTTGTTTCCAATCGTTTCCATACGTCATTATGCATCGTATGCAGTTGTCCTCTTATTTATTTATGGATTTTTCTTCGGTTTGTGTTTGACCATATAAGAGTTTGTCTATAACCGCTTGAAGGGCTCGCTTATAGGCTCTTTTAAGAGTCCTATTAGGATAGCCTCTCTCTTTAAATCTGTTTCTCAGGTCTTTAGCCTGTTCATAAAATTGTTGCAGAGTATCACAATTTCTCTTGAGTCGAAGGTATTGGCCATATGGAGTTCCGGATTTTTGTGCCAGAGGATGTTGACTAGACCATTTTAGTAAAGCATTTGTAGCTGTAGATTTCCTGTATACACACGTATGTATTTCATCCAAATGATCTCTCTTTAATTTGAGGTCTAGGAAGTCACTTTGGTCTTTGTCAATATTGAATGTAAACCTTAGGTTCATATGGTTCGTATTTAGTTCTTTAATGAATAGATGAAGATCTTGTAGGGTGCCTGCCCAAATTAATAGTATATCATCGATATATCTTTTCCATAGAATGATGTTATCAGTGAATCCATTCATGGTTTCATTAAACACTTTTGTTCGTTCCCATAGTCCTAGATACAAATTCGCATAGCTGGGTGCACATACTGTGCCCATAGCCGTACCTTGTACTTGTTGGTACCATGTCTTATTGAAAATGAAGAAATTCTTTGTAAGGGTCAATTTGAGCAGTTCAAGACTGAATTCATTAAATTTGGTGACAGTGTTGTCTTTTTCAGCTCCAAAATATACCCAGGTTATGTGGAATGCCTGAGTATAGGTTCTCCACATCGATGGTTACTAATAGAGCCGCTTGAGGAATATGTATACCATCTAGGTGTCTTAAGATATCCAGTGGATCATTCAAGTAGGCTGGTAAGCTTTCAACCATATCGTTGATGTAATCATCCATAAAGGTACTTATTTTTTCTGTTAGATTGTTGTTTCCTGAGACTATTGGTGGACCAGGTACTGGCTTCACTTTTTTATGTACTTTAGGTAAGGCGTAAAATGTGGCAATCGTTGGAAATTTTGGTCGAAGGTAGTCATATGTGTCTTGATCAATAAGTTTGTTATCCTTTGCTGTTCTGAGTATTTCTTCCAACTCTTTACTGAAGGTGGACAGAGGATTATTGCTTATTTTTTTTATACGTATGTTTGTCAGAGAGTAGTTTTTGACACATGGATATATAGTCCTGTTGATGCTGCAATACAATATTGCCACCTTTGTCTGCTAGCTTTATTACAATTGGTGCATCTGTAATTCCTTCATTGCTTTTCTCTCTAGCTTATTCAGATTTTGCTTAATTGGTTTAATGTCAGATTGGGTTGAATCATAAAGTTTTCTCAGATCTCTTTCAACTCGATCAGTAAAGACTTTTAGGTTGGCATATTGCTTTAAGTCTGGAGTGAATCTACTCTGTTTTCTTCTGATCATTTTCAATGATGACACTTTATGTAGTTGATCACCTCTGCAGAAAACCGAGAGGAGGTGATATTAATACACAACTTTTGCAGCTAGAAAGCAGATTGATTTTTACTTTAAACTCACAGTATCCTAATGGCTTAAACGAGGGTTTCTCATATTCAGCATTTTGTATGAGTACAGGCCACTAGTTAACAACTTTATAGGCCTCCTCATACATGGTATCTAAATGTCAACATAATCCTAGACCCTCAATATATACACAGCTAAACACAGGGATTTACCTTTTTCCTTCTTTTATAATACACTTTTACACCAACAGCTCACCACTATTACTAGTATACTTAGGAAAGAACAGAAACAAAGTAAATGGGGCTTCCCAGTTAGACTAATTATATCAAAGAATGATCAAAAAATAGTTTTAAACACTGAGGGTATAAAAACTGTGAAAAAATGGGGCCTCTGGATCGATCCCATAAAAAATAAACCAGACAAGTTACAGCTTACTCCTCCAGAATGGCAGAAAGTTTAAACTACACTAGTCAATTGCTAGAAACTGCTAATTTAATTTGGGGATAGAATCAAGAATGCACTGAATTAGATAAACTTGGTAATGGGAGGGTTGGATGTCGGCCTTGCTTACTATATCTAGCTATTGAAGCCTATTCTATAATACCATATTGCATTATTTTATTAGATAGTCTCAGAGGTTTAAATGACACTCCATAATAACTGGGCAGGGGCTTCTCCAACTCTGCCCAGTCTAAACAACTGGTATGACAGTACTTAAAACAATTGTACTGCATGGAGAAGAATTGTATATATTTGTGTTTAAGTGTAAATGTTTCTTTTTTGTGTAATTGTTTACTGTTTGTTCCTTGCTATGGGGGAGAGAGGTTACTGCTCAATGTGTCAAAAGGAGGTAGTATGATACATTTTTTGGTGTTAAAGATGGGGTCCTGGAGGGCTTACTGTGCGGTTTAGGAGACGGTTTCATTAATAAGTTAAAGGCAATGATAAAAAGGAAAGAAAAAAGGACTTACCTGTGCTGGGGGGCGTGACAGGAAATGAGGTCGTGCTAGCTCACAGCTAGCTTCAGGGTGGTGGGGAGACTGCAGCACCTCTGAGATGAGGAGATGAGGAGCTGAGTCGCTAAGCAGAGAGGGGGAGACCGCGTTTGGGTGATCAGAGCGGCAGCGACGCTACTCTCGTCATAAAGGAGGACCAGACCCGCCAGTGCTGATGGGGGAGTGGTTGCCATACAGAGCGTAGCATAGTGAGTGGCGTTCGCGGGCCCTGGAGAAGGGGGAGGAGACGTCAGGAGAAGCGTGGAGGCTCATAGAGCTCCGGAGCTCCGAAAAACTGCGCCAGCCTAACACACTCCAACACACGAGTCAGAGGCTTCTGAAGATAGGTTCCAGGAACACGCTGATGACCTGAGCTCTCCCTGGCGCCCTCCACAAGCCCACAGGCAGCTTAAGACCTGGTGAGAAGTCCGAGGGTTCCTACTGTCGTATATAACAGGCAGCTTGAGACAACCTGAGAGGACAGGTGAGGCTGGAGGTTTTAGCAGATGCAGATGCCTTTGCGGATAATGCCTGACCTATGAGGTGCTTCCCTTACACTGGATCAGAAATAACATGAACATGGAGGGAGGTGATGTTCCTCTACATATGGCCGTAGAGGAATTTGGAATATAGTTGGGAATGGAGTCTGGATGCTGGAGGGTAAGGTGAAGAAATTGGGAAACAGGAAATGATCTGGTCATTCAAGAGGTATGTGAAACTTATATAAATAAACTTCCAGACTCCCTGAGACATTTTGGGGTCTGCAACAGTGAGGTAATAATAACTCTCACTTTTTCCTTTTATTGGTTAAATGATCAATTTCACATCTAGAGCGAAAAATACATAATGATATGGGCCAAAGGCCATATAGACTAGATAAAAAGAAAAAAAAGGGAAAAGTAGAAGTTTCTCCAAATCTTAAAGTCCTTAAACCCCCAGCAATATCTTAAAATCTGGACATTATTAATAAGACAACAAGTTTCCCAAACTATAGAGAAGAAATAAAGGGCGAAATTTTACAAACAACAATAGTTTTATCAGCTCCATAGTGGCAAGTAAATAAAGGCCCCTCTCGCTATTAGATCTGTAAGCTAAGAGCTATGCACATGGAAAGCAGATTTAAAGGGGAATATTAGCCACTAGTCATTTTTATAGGAGAGTATAACTGCTGACGGGAAAGGCAGGCCGCTGCAGCCGAGGTCTGGAAATTGCGCCAAGCAAAATGAAGTTCCCCCAGTGAATTTTCAGTTAATGTGTTTTATTCAAATTTCTGGTGGAATTTATCCTGATTTACGCAGGCCTACACTTAAAGGCAACTCGCAAAGATGCTGTCTAAGATGAAAGCAAAGGACAAAAAAGCTGATATCTTAAAAACACCGAACATTTTTTCTCCCAGGAGCAAGGGCGCTAATACCTCTAATACTGAGGAAGAAACTCACCCTAATGTTGAGGTTAATCGCTTGCCAGAAAAAGCGTCTCAAACTGTGAGTGCGGGGAGCTCCTTTTCTGATGAAGAAGATATCCTGACATGCTCAAAAATGAGAGAACTATTCCAAAACTTTCAAACTAGCCTTGTGGCAGACTTGACCAAAAAAATCACCGAAAATACACAACTCATTAAAGAAGCGAAGGAAAGAGTTGACGCAGTTGAAAAAGTCTATGACAAACTAATTTCCGATAATAACAGTTTATTAAAATACACCTCGATTCTGGAAAATCAATTAGAAGACCTGCAGTTAAAAACTATCTCACTAGAAGACCGCAGTAGGATAAATAATTTGCGTTTAAGATTCATATCGGAGAAGACACCAGAGAACAATTTGAAGACCTATGTAGAGGACTTATTGGGGACCTTGATCCCAAATATTTCAAAATCAGAAAATACTATTGACAGTATCCATAGGCTGCCTCTAGCTAGACACTTAGATAAGTCCTTACCCAGAGATTTTATCCTTAGATTGCACTTTAGATCCTACAAAGAAACAATAGTAAGGGTCTCATATGAAAAGAAAGGTTTACCCTCCCCATATGAACATATCAAAATATTTACAGATTTATCAGCTCAGACTCTAGCTAGGAGGAGAGAATTTTCAGAAATAACCCAGATATTAAGACAGAGAGAAATTAAGTATAAATGGATCTCTCCAACTGGTATTTCAGTATATAAGGATTTAAATTGGTATAGGATTAAAACAGTCCAGGAAGGTATAAAAATGTTGAAAGAATGACAGATGGACATAGTTAAGGAAGTCAAAGGGGTTGAAAATGTGACACTGTCTGCCAGTAACTTGACCTGGCATACAAGGCTAAGTTAAAAAGTGTATATGTACCCAAATATAGAAAGGGATAATGTTACTAGACTTGCCAGGAAATATTGATAGTTCATTAGATAGATGAGAAGAAGATTTTCATAGTGTATAAAGCCGAAAAAGGATATCCTCCCACATGTAATTTCTCTGTTTCCCCTCCCTCTCTTCTCTCCGGTTCCGCCTACCTCCTCTCTCACCACTTCCCTTCACTTTACAATTAAGAATTCCCTTATAGGATTATATGATATATGGGTCCGCTTTTTCTCTCTCTTTAGTCACTTTGGTCCCCCAATTTAAAGGGGAATACCTCATAATAACTTATATAGCACTTATTTGAATTTAGTATATAATTTGTAGTTTCCCAATTAGAGGTTAGTGCACATTCATTAGAAGTAGGATGTCGTGAGGGAAGGGGCGTGACCGGAAATGGGTTTGTTTCCCGCGTGATGTGGCGCTAGGCTGATGGGGACAATGTGCATTAATAGCCTCATAATAGATTCTTAACATGAGAGAGACGCCGCGCTGTGCCCCGCTAGTTGGAGCTGGAGTTGGAGCTGGAGTTGGAGCAAGCTGGAGTGTTTGGAGGCTTGCTAACTCGCGTTCCTGGACACATGGAGGAACTCTGGCTGTGTTGTTGGCAGCTTTTTCTGCCGTGAGAGCAGTTGTATGTGTAAGTCTGTACAAAGGAGTTCTGAGGGAGCGCTATACTCGGATTTAAGGCGGCAATGATCACTCCAGCGCTGTACCCCTGGAAACTGTGAGTAACTGTGAGCAATATAAAATTTTCCTGGATAAATTGTAAGCTTACTAAGCTTCTCTCACTCATATTAAGATGAACAAAAAATGTTGTGAAACAACTTTGGTATTTACAGGTCCACTGTAAAGAAATATAAATATATTATCAACTACTGTATTGTACTGTGGAGCTGACAAGCTTGGTGGAATCATTTACCTTTAAACTTCTTCTTTTGGTTTTACCTGAATCTACAAGAAAGTGATATTTCACTCTAATACATTTAGAGAGGTACAAGAAATAACATCATAGTGTTCAATTTACACATATGCACAGTATTGGGCACAGTATTGGTGCACTTGACCTATAACAAGGCTATTTATTCAGTCCAATTATGCCAAGTAAAGGGAAACCTAAGGACAAGAAAGATCATTCCACTAAAGCTGTGGAATATTTTTCTCCTAAACATAAAGAGAAGATCCAACTTCCACCTTTTGCAGACTCTCCCTTGCAGGCAGACAAACTTACACACAACAATTCAAAGCTCTCAGAAAGTATGTCTAGCAAAGACTCAGAATTGCATGATGATGAATTGCTGACTCCATCAAAAATGAGGAATATTTTGCAGGACTTTCAAGTTAATCTCCTAGCAGATATTAAACAGCAAATTAGAGATGTTAACAACAGAACCTTGGAACTGGAGTTGAAGTTGGAGAATTTAACCCTAGACTACCACTCATTGTCAACTTTGAATATTAAATTAGAAGAAGTTTGAAGAGTTAAACAACCAAATTATTAAACTTGAAGATCTCTCAAGACGCTCTAATTTATGTTTAAGGGGTATACCTGAAAGTCAAAAATTCTGATTTTGTGTCTAATTTTTTTGCTTCTTTGGTTCCCTCTTTTGCTAAGCTGGAAAACAAATTTGATGTGATATATCGTATCCCTCTTCCATCATATTTACAAAACAAGCGAGCCAGAGATGTTATGGTTAAATTTAATTTTTTTTCCACAAAAGAGAATATTGTAAAAGCCAGTTATAAGGTTAAATCTTTTGACTCTCCATATGAATCCATTAAAATATTTGCAGATCTCTCTCCAGCGACTTTAAGCAGAAGACGTGAATATGCTCAACTAACCCAAATCCTGAGGAAAGAAGGTTTGATTTACAAATGGACTTTTCCAACTGGCATTTCAATCCAAAGAGACTCTGTTGGTCACAAAATTAACTCTCCAAAAGAAGGATTTGCTCTACTATCAAACTGGCTTATATACACATGAACTACTAGAGCGATTTTTTCAGATTTATTTATCTTGGTTTTTTTTTTGTTGTTTTTTTTTGTTTAGAAACACTCAATGACAAAGTATTAATCACAAGTAGATTAGCTATTATTACTTGATTAAGAGATACAATAATTTCACTAAATAAGATTAATGTAAAAATTATTTTGCACCTTTTGTTAAAGGATTTTTTTTTCCTTTCTCTTCTCAACACTGTGTGCTTTATATTTTATAATTCTCACAACTAATATGAATAGAAGTAGATATTTGATTAACTCTTTTTTCTTTATCTAGCAATGTATCCCTGTTGCGTTTTTTTTTTTTGTGCTTTAATCTGAAAAATGTTTTGGCTGCCAAGTCGATAGCTCAACTGATTTTGATTTTTCAATTTCTCGTTTAATTGTTTCTTGCACTTATTTACTTTTTTTGTATTTAAATATTCCCACGGGAGCAGATATTTCCCATTATAATAGGCCTTCCATTTCTAAACAATGTCGATTAGCCCTGCTAATATAGGCTGCCTCTATTCTGTGAGGCAACCTAGGTGTGTTTATGTTTGGTTGTGTTTGCAAATTGTTAGTATGAGATCTAAAGTAACTTTATTTCTTCCTAGCACTTGGACTGGGATAAAGTATCTTGGATATGGCATGCTTGTGACCAGATTGGTTGTCCCTCAAGTATGTTTTGTGATGACAAAGTTGAGTATACTTCATCTTTTGATTTTTTTTTATGACGTTAAAAATATTAACGTGAACGGCTTAAATTCCCCGGGCAAGAGGCATACGCTATTTAGATTTTGTAAGAAACAAAAAGCAGATATTGTCTTTTTGCAGGAGACCCATTGGGCTCATTCCAAAACTCCATTCTTGGGGGACTCCCTTTTTGGTCTCAAGCATATTGCCACCTTCAACAAGAAAACACAGGGTGTTTCAATTTTGTTTAAAAATAATTTACCTCCAGTAGCGGAATTTTGTATTTTAGACCCCCACGGTTGTTATATTCTGTGTGTGTGTGGGGGGGGGGGGGTGAATAAATGACCATAAAGTCACTTTAGTTAACTTATACGCCCCCAACAACAATCAACTATCCTTTCTCAAACGTCTTGGGGCTTCTATCAAGAAAATTTCTAATGGTTCTTTGATTGTGGCAGGAGATTTCAATGTTATTCCCAACTTTGGAAAAGACAGAAAATCCCAAACCATTTGTAAAAACGCAAATAGAATCCAGAATGTAGCATTTCAATTTTCGAATTAGTTTAATGGACTCAACTTACTTGATGCTTGGCGCGTCTTAAACCCAAATCAACGAGACTTCACCTTTTTTTCTAATGTTCATAAGTTATATTCCCGTATAGATTTGTTTTTGGTGGATAGCAACACTATGAACAATATAACAAAGGTCAATATTGACTCAATAACCCTTTCAGATCATGCTTGTATCTCTATGGAGGTTAATTTTAACTTGTATAAAATTGGTCGTCCGCGGTGGAAATTAGATGATTATTTGATTAAGGAGGAATTCAGAAAACAGTTTTTAATCGAAGAGTCAACCAAATGTTTTGAATTAAATAAAGATACAGTCTCCTCTTTGGAATGCTTATAAGGCTTACATCAGGGGGGGTTTTGATAAAGCTCGGGTCCCAGGTTATGAAACAAAGAGGAGAGTCCTTTAGAAAACTCTATATTAACTTAAATAAATTGGAAACCATGAATAAAAAGGTCCCTAGAGATTCCACAATGGCTGAAATTAAAAAGGTCCAGAACAAAATAAATAAAATTAACCAACTTGTGTCAGACAAAAAGATTTGGCGTATGCAACAACTTTATTACCATCAAGATAATAGAACTAGTAAATTACTGGCTTACAAAATTAAACAGAAATCCTTAGGGAGAAGAATTGACTATATAATGAACAATGGTCAACCTACGATGTGCCCTAAGGAGATCGCCAATCTGTTTGCCAATTATTATGAAAATTTGTATAATTTATCTAAAGACAATGAGTTCCATAAACCGTCAGCGTTGCAAATTTAATCCTTTCTGGATCAGTTTAAGCTCCCCGTTGTATCACAAGAGGAATTAGAGGAACTGACCACCCCCATTTCTGTTCAGGAAGTGAGGGAGGTAATTTCTATGCTAAAATCTTATACTACTCCTGGCCCTGATGGATTTAGCAATTATTTTTATAAAAACTTTTCCTCATCATTATGTATTCATCTTATGAATACGTTTAATGAAATCAAGATGGAAGGGGTCATCTCTCCAGAAATGGTTAATGCTAGTATAATTATGATTCCCAAACCTAAACAAGATTCACATTTTTGTTCTAGCTATAGACCTATATCTTTATTAAATGCAGATGTTAAGTTATACTCGAAAATCTTGTCAATTAGGCTTCAAAAGATTATTCACAAACTGATAGACATTGATCAGTTGGGTTTTATTTCCAGACGATCTGGTTCGGATAATGTTAGAAAATTATCTAATCTGATCTGTTTTTCAAAAGCGACAAAGATTCCTACCCTATGTGAGGAATTGACTCTGCTGGGTTTTGAACCCTGGTCCCCAGGCTGCTGAACCTCTTCCCTACAACTGCGCCAGCCTGCCTTTGTGAATTTCATTGAGATCTGATAACCTTGACTCTGCTAGCAATAGTGTCAGTGCCTAAGTCTCTTCAGCTGTGCCTGGTCAGGTGTCTGGTCCTTGGCCTATATAAGGCACTTCCTGTCAATGTACCTTGCCAGATTATTGTGGTTCCTGTTCCCTTCAATAAAGCTTGTTCCTGTTTTACCTACAACTTGATGAATTGGATTATTGCTGACCTAGGCTGCTGGTCTCCAAAACCTTGTGATTCCTATATCATTACATAATAATCTGGCCCTTTCATGGAGACCGCCGGGACAGATTCTGCATTGGCCCAGCAGGTTGCTTTATTTGCAAGAACTGTGCAGACCCAGGCACAGACCATTCAAGTGCTGCAGGACCAGGTAGTTGAACTGCAAAGTAAAGTTCAGTCAATGCACAGTGAGTATACCAGCTACAGGGCATGTGATGTTGCGGCTGCTACTGTTACACCTGCACAAGATGCCCGCTTGCCCCTACCAGAAAAGTTTGGAGGAGATCGCAAAAGATTCAGGGGTTTCCTAAATCAATGCCGTTTGCACTTCATGATGTTACCTCACCGATTTCCATCTGAAAGAGAGAAGGTGGGATTTATTTTCTCCCTATTCAAAGATGAAGCCCTGGCTTGGGGCTCCCCTCTTCTGGAACAGGACAGTCCAGTCTTGGGTAATCTAAATGACTTTCTTGAGGCCATGTGCCTAGTTTTTGATGACCCCAATTGATGTGCTACAGCAGAAGCCACTCTCCTTCATTTGCATCAAGGGAGGCACTATGTGGCTGAATATGCTGATGAATTCAGACAGTGGGTTGCTGATACTACCTGGAACCAATCAGCCCAGGGGTTCCACTTCAGAAAAGGTCCCTCAGAAGCTATAAAAGATGAGCTAGCTCGTGTTGATCTTCCTGCTGACTTTGATGCATTTTGCGTTTGGCTATCCGTATTGATCGGAGACTGTCTAAAAGAAGATTGGAAAGACAGGGCTCTTTTAGACCAAGTGCTCCTCCTATTTCCTATTCAAGAATTTCTACTCTGACCCCACAAACACCTACAGACTCTGAGCCACAGGCTATGCAGGTAAATCTAATAAGAGGGCCATTATCCAATGAAGAAAAACAGTGGCGACGCACTCACAATTTATGCCTGTATTGTGGTAGTGCAGGGCACTATGCCATCAATTGCCCTAGCAAATCCAAAAGAACAATAGCTATGGCTGCTGAGGGTGCACAGATTAGACACCAATCCCAGATTTCAGATCAACTGGATTCTGTCACACAACCCTTGTTTTCTCTGACTCATGGTGAAGAGGGTATGTTGACTCAACATCCTAATTTTGTGGTGCCTATCACGTTGCAATGTGGTGATCATAAAATTTCGACTACAGCTATGATAGATTCTGCAGCAGGCGGAAACTTTATGGACATTAAATTTGCAGCAGGAAATAGAATTCAGTCTATCCCTAATTCTTCACCTGTGTTAATGGAGACAGTAGACGGTTCTCCATTTACGTTGGGCCCGGTTACACATGAGACTATGCCCTTAAAGTTGACTCTGGAAGTGAATCACCATGAGGCTATATCTTTCAACCTAATTTCCTCAACACAGTTTCCAGTGATTTTGGGGGTACCTTGGCTTGCTCTGCATAACCCACAGATTGATTGGAAGATCAGAACTTTGTCCTTTCCTTCAGAATACTGCTTAATGAATTGTCAACCCTCTAAGGTAACACCTGTTGCCACAACAATTAATGAAATGGTTGCTACAAACTTGACTAAGCTTCCTCAACAATATCGGGATTTTGCAGATGTCTGTGATAAGAAGAATGCTGATCAGCTTCCACCCCACAGGCCTTATGATTGCCCAATAGAGCTGTTGCCTGGGGCTGCTATCCCATTTGGCCGTATATATTCCCTTTCTGAGCCTGAATTGAAAGCTCTTCGTGAATACATACAAGAAAATCTTGCCAAAGGCTTTATTCGACCATCTACTTCTCCAGCAGGAGCTCCTATATTCTTTGTATAAAAGAAAGATGGCAGCCAACGGCCATGCGTTGATTACAGGGACATTAATAACATCACTGTTAAAAACCGCTACCCCTTGCCTCTCATTCCTGAACTTTTGGAGAGACTTCGCTCAGCTAAAATATTTGCGAAGCTTGATCTTGGGGGGGCATATAATCTGGTTCGCATAAGACCAAATGATAAATGGAAAACAGCTTTCAGAACCAGGTACGGGCATTACGAATATCTAGTAATGCCATTTGGGCTGTGTAATGCCCCTGCAACTTTCCAGCATCTTATCAGTGATGTACTACGAGATCTCCTGGATCAGTTTGTTGTGGCATATTTGGATGATATCCTAATATTTTCTGATAATCTTGAAAACCACAGAAAACAGGTCCGTATAGTTCTGGAGCGCCTTCGTACCCACCACCTATACATTAAACTTGAAAAATGTGAGTTTGAACAAACAGAAATTCAATTCCTGGGGTATGTAATAACTCCCAAAGGTTTAAGTATGGACGCAAGTAAAATTAAAGCTGTGCTGGACTGGCCCATCCCCAAGAATAAAAAAGATATTCAGAGATTTGTGGGGTTTGCCAATTGTTACAGGCGTTTCATTAAGAATTTCTCTGCCGTTATTACACCGATCACTGAACTTACACGTAAAGGGACTCCTTTTCAGTGGTACGATAAGGCTGATACCGCATTTTCCTGATTAAAGACTCTGTTTACATCTGCCCCCGTCCTGGTACATCCTCAGCCGGAATTACCATTTATTGTGGAAGTTGATGCTTCTGATTCAGCTGTTGGTGATATACTGTCTCAAAGGACTGGACCTAAGATGCTGTTACATCCGTGTGCCTTCTATTCCCGCCAGATGGTGCCAGCAGAAAGAAACTATGACATAGGGAATAAAGAACTATTGGCTATAAAAGCTGCCTTCACCGAATGGAGACATCTCTTGGAAGGAGCCACCCATCCAATTACTGTCCTCACAGATCACAAAAATCTGGAATGTATTCGATCAGCTAAGAGACTGTCAGCCAGACAAGCACGCTGGTCCCTATTCTTCTCGAGGTTTAATTTTTTGGTTACATACCGTCCTGGCTCCAAGAATGGTAAGGCAGATGCCTTGTCTAGAATAGCAGACCCCCTCCATACTACCGTAACCAAGACCACCATCTTGCCGGAGGATATATTTATAGGAGTCACATTTCCTTCTGATCTGATGTCTCGCATTAAAAAGGGCTACGCTGAAGACCCAGTTCTTCGTGATCCTGCTTGTGATCTCCATATGACGATGCTTAATGAGTTTTGGATTTTTCAACAACGTCTGTTTGCTCCGGAGTCGGTGCGACCTTTTACGTCTCTACCATGACTCAAAACCAGCAGGTCATCCAAGAATCCGAAAGACACAAGAGCTACTCACCCGATCCTTTTGGTGGCCCAAGTATTATGAGGATGTTAAGAAGTATGTGTCCTCTTGTGATGTATGTGCCAGACATAAGACTCCTTGCTCATCCCCTGTTGGCTTGCTTCAGCCTCTTCCGATTCCTCATCGTACCTGGAGATCTATATCCATGGACTTTATTGTGGAACTACCTCCCTCTAAGGAACACGTTACCATTCTTGTTGTTGTGGACAGGTTAACTAAGATGGGTCATTTCATACCAGCTTGTGGTCTCCCTTCAGCTAAACAGACAGCTTACCTGGCTATTCGGGAAATATTTCGCTTGCATGGAGTGCCTGATGAAGTAGTTTCTGACAGGGGAGTGCAGTTTACATCTCGTATTTGGAAACATTTTTGTTCTAATCTAGGTATTAATGTAAATCTGTCATCCCAAGACCTGTTGAAGGAGACTCTTTCGAAGGCTCAGGAATGTTACAAGAGTGCAGCTGATAGGCATAGAACGGAGGCCCCAGTTTATCATGTTGGTGACAAGGTTTGGCTGTCAACAAGGAATCTTAAGCTTAAGGTTCCTTCTCATAAATTGGGTCAGAGGTTTATGGGACCTTTTGAGATCATCGCTCAGATCAATGCTGTCACTTTTCGTTTGCAACTTCCAGATTCCATGAGAATACATCCGGTGTTTCACGTTGCACTGCTGAAACCTTTTCCATGTTATCACTTTCCCTGTCCGAGCCCTGCCTGCCCCACCTCCAGTCCTCGGGGATGGTGAGGATGAATACGAGGTGGAGAAAATTCTGGACTCCGCAACAAGCTTCAGTATCTGGTCCGCTGGAAAGGCTATGGTGAGGAGGAGAGTTCGTGGGAGCCAGTGGACAATATTCAAGTTCCTGATCTCCTTCGGTCCTTTCATGTGCAGTACCCTGCTAAACTGGGTAATAGGGCATCCAGAGGCTGCACCTATAGAGGCGGGGGTAATGTGAGGAATTGACTCTGCTGGGTTTTGAACCTTGGTCCCCAGGCTGCTGAACCTCTTCCCTACCACTGCACCAGCCTGCCTTTGTGAATTTCATTGAGATCTGATAACCTTGACTCTGCTAGCAATAGTATCAGTGCCTAAGTCTCTTCAGCTGTGCCTGGTCAGGTGTCTGGTCCTTGGCCTATATAAGGCACTTCCTGTCAATGTACCTTGCCAGATTATTGTGGTTCCTGTTCCCTTCAATAAAGCTTGTTCCTGTTTCACCTACAACTTGCTGAATTGGATTATTGCTGACCTAGGCTGCTGGTCTCCAAAACCCTGTGATTCCTATATCATTACACCCTATTTCTCTCACTAGACACTGAAAAAGCTTTTGATAGGGTAGGGTGGGATTACATGGATCTTACTTTGAGAAAATTTGATCTGGGAAACTTTGGTTCTCACGCTATAGGGGCTCTATATAAATCCTCTTCTGCGTCAGTATCTAATTTCGGTTGTCACTCTCGCCCCTTTGGGATATCAAATGGAACCCGACAAGGGGGTCCTCTCTCTCCCATCCTTTTTGCTTTATTGATAGAGCCATTGGCAGCAGCCATCAGTTCTAATCCTGACATTAGTGGCATTAGGCTGGGTGAGAGAGAACACAAAATTTATCTTTTTGCTGATGACATAGTGTTATCTATTACAAGCTCTGGTGAATCCTTGAAAGTCTTGATGTTACTGTTTAAAGTGTACAGTTTAATATCAAATTACAAACTAAATGCACAAAAATCAGATACTTTAGCGATAAATTTCTCCTCAAACACCAGTAAATTTTTAAGGGAATCATACTCATTTAATTGGAACTCCAACTCTTTTATGCATCTGGGTATTATTTTTTCAGTAGAGCTTAAAAATAGGATTAAAATAAACTACAACGACCTCTACAGTAAATGGTTACAAATTTTAAGTGGTTGGAAAGGAGTTAAAACATCCTTTAGTGGTAAAATATCCATTATTAAAATGGCGCTTCTGCCTAGATTCATTTATCTCACTAGCTGTATTCCGATTAGAATTTCTCAATATCAAGTGAAAAAATTTCCATTCTTCAAAACATATTAGACTTAAGAGATTAACTCTCACTAGAGCATTCTCTAAAGGAGGATTGTCTTACCCTATGCTACAAGTATATCAAGATGCCAGTATGTTGACTCATGCTTTAAAATGGCTTAATTTAAATGGGTCCTATGTGTGGTCTCAAATTGAGAGGGCCTTGGTTCCGTGTATAGACCTCAAATTGTTATTTTTTATGGACCGTAAGGTACCTAAGGTTTTTTTAAATGGCTCTCAAATTGTTAAGAACATTTATAATTCGTGGAGATTGATAAATAATAAATACCAGCTAATTCCCGTCAATAGCATTTTAATTCAAAACCTCCCAGCCCTTACATTTCAAAAGTTTGGTTTATGTTCTGAGAGAGAACTAGTAACACTGTTTATAAAAGATCTTTATTATGAGGGCCGCCTCCATTCTTTAGACCAACGTTTTTCTAACTATGGGCTTCCTTCTAGTTTTTGGCTAAAAGTCAAGCAACTATCTACGCTTTTATCCGTATTTTATTCAACTAACACGGCAGAAGGTTGTTTGACATCATTAGAAAAACTTATCAACTCTAACAACTATAGCCGCTTACTATCTAAATGCTATAATATTATAGGGAGACTCTTAGCCCTTATTAAGACATCGGGTATGGAAAACTGGGAAAGAGATCTTGGTATCTCTTTCCTTTGGGAGATATGGGAATCCTCACTCTATGGGACAAACAGGATCATTAAACACCCTTCGGATAGAAAACTCCATATTAAACTTGTAAGTTGGTGGTACATGGTGCCCTCTCAAATTTATCAATGTTCACATAATCTTCAAGACAGTATGTGTTGGAGACTATGTGGTATATATGGTGATTTCTTCACACATTTTGTGAATGCCCATTAATTAAACCCTTGTGGCTTGAAGGTTTTGAGTTCATTGAACGCTCTATAGAATCTAAACTTTCCTTTCTACCTCAGTATAGTTTATTGCATATTTTTCCAAAATCGTTAAATTTCTTCTCTTTAATGGTACATCTCTTTAATGGTACATCTCCTCCTCTATTTCTTCCTTCCTTTTATCCTTCCTTTTTCCTTTTCTCCTTTTTTTCTCTTTGTCCTTTTCTTTTTTTCTTATCTGTCTCCCTACCAAAGGTGGATAGCCACCCCTGACATTTTCCTATAGCAGGCTATCGCCCTGTTAACTAGTCTAGGATGTCGGTAGACTTTTGTTTAATATGTATGAATGTGTATGTTGAAAGAATGATGAATGTATCCGGGAACTATCTGAAGCATTGTAAAGTGGAAACTTTATTATATATGACATGGGAGGAATCTAAAAATCTTGTCAATGGGTAAAGGATTAAAAATCATCTCGCATAATGTAAATGGTCTGAACTAAGCAACAAAGAGGAAAATAGCCTTCTTGAACTATAATAAGATTCAGGCGGATATTCTCTGCCTCCAAGATACCAATCTAAAGAGGGAGTCAGTGCAATATATGTCCAATAAATCTTATCCAACTAGAATCGACTCCACATATAACAACAAATCAAAAGGAGTCTCTATCTTTTTTAACAAAAGGTTAGTGGTGGCTGATGAATTTAAAAAAATAGACCCCTTGGGTAGATATATAATATGTATTGGCCATATAAACAATAGATTGATAACCTTAGTTAATGTCTATCTGCCAAATAAAAACCAAAACAGATATCTTAAAAATTTACTACGAGATATTTTTAAAATCAAAAAAGGATTGATTATGTTATGTGGGGACTTCAATCTGGTAACTAATGTGTCAATGGATAAACAGAGGTCTTATGAAGTTAAGTCGGAAGACCATATTAGTAAAGCCGCGTCTGAGTTTTCTAGATTGATTAAGAGCTATGAACTACTAGACTCCTGGAGGATGTTCCATCCGGATCAAAAATAATTCACCTTTTTTTCTAATTGCTACCAATCTTACTCCCGTATAGACTATATCTTTGCGGATGCAAGAAGAGTGCGAATGATAGAACATTCCGAAATAATTTTGGCACCTTGGTCAGACCATTCTATCAATAGCATTATTTTGGTAGGGACAAATAAGGTGATGTCTAAGAACAGTTGGAAAATTAATCCATTGCTACTTAAAAAAAATGAATCTGTTTTCGCTATCAAAAAAGATATACAGGAATTTTTTGAAATGAATATGGACTCGGTAAAGTCAGCAAAGACGATATGGTGCGCCTTCAAGTCGTTTATTCGAGGGATACTAATCGCTAGATCCGCCGAAAATAAGAGAAACCAGGGCAAGTCATTAAATCTCCTTTACATAGAATTAGAAATGCTACATCAGGACAATATGACGAACCCAAGTAAAGAACTAAGAGGTAAAATTAAGGGGATACACAATCAAATTAAAAAAATTCTCCAGTTACAAGCAGATAATCTCCTTTGGAGATATCAGCAATCCCATTTTCTATACGGCAATAAATCCGGTAAATATCTTGCTAACAGACTAAAGAAGCAACGAAGCCAGAACAGGATTTTAAAAATCCGGGATAAAGAGGGTAAAATTCATCTACACCCCGACAAAATTAGCGGGATCTTTCAGGACTATTACACCGAATTGTACAACTTAGGAAATGATACGTGGTTTAAACTTCCAGCCAAAGAAGAAATTGAAGCCTTCCTATGTAAGATCAAGTTCCCTAGAGTTTTAGAAAAGGATAGCGAAGACAGTGAGATAACCATTGACTCTCTGTTTTACAAATCTTTTTTGTGGGAACTAAAAAGTCCCTTATGTAACCTATTTAACGAAATAAAACAAACAGGGGATATCCCCCCTGAAATGTCAGAGACTAAAATAATTAACATTTTGAAAGAAGGTAAAAATCCAGAGCAATGCGGGAGCTATCGACCAATATCTCTGATTAATTTAGATATAAAAATCTACGCCAAAATATTGGCAAATAGACTGAAAACCATAATTAACCAGTTGATCCATTGAGACCAAACAGGCTTTATTCCTGGTCGCCAGGCATCTGATAACTCTAGACGAATGATTGATATTTTAAATTACGTTGTAGAACAGGATATACAGAACAACAAAGTCAGAGGTGCTCATCAGAGAACGAACCAACCTTAATAGGTGAGTTCTATAGCCATGATACACCACTCTGAGAGCAACCTCTTTTAGCTCACTTGTGCCCTTCACAGGGAGAAATATCCTGTAGTATATCAGTCTGGTGCCACTCAAAAGAGTGACCCAGCCCCGAAATACCAGGCAATTCTACCCTGAACAGGAGAAACAGCAAACCCCAGACGCGTTTCGACCTTTATGGGCCTCGTCAATGAGGTGCAGCTGAACTCCCTAAGGAGTGCTCACTGTGCCTTAGGGAGTTCAGCTGCACCTCACTGACGAGGCCCATAAAGGCCGAAACGCGTCTGGAGTTTGCTGTTTCTCCTGTTCAGGGTAGAATTGCCTGGTATTTCGGGGCTGGTTCACTCTTTTGAGTTGGACCAGACTGATATACTACAGGATATTTCTCCCTGTGAAGGGCACAAGTGAGTTAAGAGGTTGCTCTCAGAGTAGCTTATCATGGCTATAGAACCAACCTATTAAGGTTAGTTCGTTCTCTGATGAGCACCTCTGACTTTGTTATGTTATATATGCAAATTACCTTTAGGGTTTAGTCTCCCTAAATGTAATAGGGGACTCCAGACGTGGACCCCTTGCTCACTGTGCCTTAGGGAGTTCAGCTGCACCTCACTGACAAGGCCCATAAAGGCCGAAACGCGTTTGGGGTTTGCTGTTTCTCCTGTTCAGGGTAGAATTGCCTGGTATTTTTCGGGGCTGGTTCACTCTTTTGAGTTGGACCAGACTGATATACTACAGGATATTTCTCCCTGTGAAGGGCACAAGTGAGTTAAAAGAGGTTGCTCTCAGAGTAGCTTATCATGGCTATAGAACCAACCTATTAAGGTTAGTTCGTTCTCTGATGAGCACCTCTGACTTTGTTATGTTATATATGCAAATTACCTTTAGGGTTTAGTCTCCCTAAATGTAATAGGGGACTCCAGATGTGGACCCCTTGCTCACTGTGCCTTAGGGAGTTCAGCTGCACCTCACTGACGAGGCCCATAAAGGCCGAAACGCGTCTGGGGGTTTGCTGTTTCTCCTGTTCAGGGTAGAATTACCTGGTATTTCTGGGCTGGTTCACTCTTTTGAGTTGGACCAGACTGATATACTACAGGATATTTCTCCCTGTGAAGGGCACAAGTGAGTTAAAAGAGGATGCTCTCATAGTAGCTTATCATGGCTATAGAACCAACCTATTAAGGTTAGTTCGTTCTCTGATGAGCACCTCTGACTTTGTTATGTTATATATGCAAATTACCTTTAGGGTTTAGTCTCCCTAAATGTAATAGGGGACTCCAGACGTGGACCCCTTGCTCACTGTGCCTTAGGGAGTTCAGCTGCACCTCACTGACGAGGCCCATAAAGGCCGAAACGCGTCTGGGGTTTGCTGTTTCTCCTGTTCAGGGTAGAATTGCCTCGTATTTCGGGGCTGGTTCACTCTTTTGAGTTGGACCAGACTGATATACTACAGGATATTTCTCCCTTTGAAGGGCACAAGTGAGTTAAAAGAGGTTGCTCTCAGAGTAGCTTATCATGGCTATAGAACCAACCTATTAAGGTTAGTTCGTTCTCTGATGAGCACCTCTGACTTTGTTATGTTATATATGCAAATAACCTATAGGGTTTAGTCTCCCTAAATGTAATAGGGGACTCCAGAGGTGGACCCCTTGCTCACTGTGCCTTAGGGAGTTCAGCTGCACCTCACTGACGAGGCCCATAAAGGCCGAAACGCGTCTGGGTTTGCTGTTTCTCCTGTTCAGGGTAGGATTGCCTGGTATTTCGGGGCTGGTTCACTCTTTTGAGTTGGACCAGACTGATATACTACAGGATTTTTCTCCCTGTGAAGGGCACAAGTGAGTTAAAAGAGGTTTCTCTCAGAGTAGCTTATCATGGCTATAGAACCAACCTATTAAGGTTAGTTCGTTCTCTGATGAGCACCTCTGACTTTGTTATGTTATATATGCAAATTACCTTTAGGGTTTAGTCTCCCTAAATGTAATAGGAGACTCCAGACGTGGACCCCTTGCTCACTGTGCCTTAGGGAGTTTAGCTGCACCTCACTGACGAGGCCCATAAAGGCCGAAACGCATCTGGGGTTTACTGTTTCTCCTGTTCAGGGTAGAATTGCCTGGTATTTCAGGGCAGGTTCACTCTTTTGAGTTGGACCAGACTGATATACTACAGGATATTTCTCCCTGTGAAGGGCACAAGTGAGTTAAAAGAGGTTGCTCTCAGAGTAGCTTATCATGGCTATAGAACCAACCTATTAAGGTTAGTTCGTTCTCTGATGAGCACCTCTGACTTTGTTATGTTAGAACAGGATATACCCTTATTGGCCCTGTCTTTGGATGCGGAAAAGGTATTCGACAGGGTCAATTGGGAATTTCTCCAGGCTGTCCTGACAAAATTCGGATTTAACGACTTTGCCTCGAGATCCGTTAAAGCCCTGTATGCCAATCCTACGGCATATATAGCAAATCCAGACTTCGAGTCAAAAAAGTTTAAAATTGGAAATGGCACTCGGCAGGGATGTCCCCTATCCCCTTTACTGTTTATCCTTTTTATAGAACCCCTAGCTATTTATATTCGAGAGTGTAAAGCTATAGAGGGTGTAATTATTAATAAGGATGAATTTAAATTTATGTGTTTTGCAGATGATATTGTCATTACTATGACTAACCCGGAGGAGTCATGAATTCGGAAAACTATCATATTTCAAGATAAATAATCTAAAATCTAATACCTTAATGAGAGGTTTTAAACCGGAAGTTAAAAATAGATTGGGGAAAATATCCTCGTATAATTGGAAATCTGAATATATAGTCCATTTGGGCATAAAACTGTCATTTGGAGTCAAGGATATTCTTAAAGTTAACTTGGAAGGTGTCATGAAACAAATCAGACCTATTCTATGTGATTAAACATCTCTTAACTTGCCCTGGTTGGCGAGAATCGCAGCAACCAACATGAGTATTGTCCCGAAAATTACCTATTGCTTAAGATCCATACCTGACAGAATATCAAACAATTATCTGAAAATCATCCAGGACATTTTGGATAAATACATATATGGTGGGAAAAAAAGTAGAATCATGAAACGCGTAGTTAGTAAGAAATATGAAAAAGGAGGCTTAAATGCCCCTAGTATAAAAGACATATATCATAAAATTATCGTCGCGCAACTTATAAATTGGAACACCCTCCAGGAGAAACCTAGATGGTTGGTCTTTGAAGAGGCTATTCTTAGTGACTCCTCTATAAAGAACCTATTATGGTTACCGTATTATAATAAAAATTCACTGGGTAAACTACCAAAAAATTTGCAATTTCTAGTAAAATTTTGGAATAAAGAGACAATGCAAATAACACATTATCCATCTTTAGCCACCCCTATTGAATTGGTCTATTCCGGTGACCCCTCCGTAAACCTTTATCTTTCGTATAAAGGAGGCATTTGCTTGGTATCAGAGTTATATAATAATAATAATCTTTTGACATATTCCGAATTGATGAAAAAATACAACCTGGAAAAACTCTCATGGCTAAATTATAAAAGCTTAAAACAAGCTTTAATTTCCTGGGGATTTAAAACCCAAGAAATAAATCCACCTACTAAAATAGAAGAACTAATTATAAAGAGAAGGATATATATCGTCATATTATTTCAAACTGCAATTAGATTCTAAGCGAGATCACTCCGTTTATTAAAAGTAAGGGAATCATAGGCTGGGAATTAGATCTTAATGTGGCCCTCGATGGAGACAATTGGAGGGATATTATAAAGCTGATTAAGAAATCTGCTATAAATCCAGCTTATCTGGAACTCTTTTTTAAAATCTTAAACAGATGGCATCTAACCCCGGTTAGAACCAATTAAATACAAAAGGGTACGCCCTATGCTGGAAACAGTGTGGTTCCTTAGGCGATGATTCCCATGTCTGGTGGAAGTGCAAAAAGATCTCAGATATGTGGTTAGAAATTTGTCAACTTCTAGTTAGAGTTCTAGATAAACATATCTCTTGTACCCCTCAAGTGGCTATTCTCCACAGGGGTCTGGAGTTTTTCCCTCTAGTGGAAAGGCATTTGGTTTTGCATGTCCTCTTGGGGGCCAAATGGTTGTTAGTAAAATACTGGAAAACTCCTGATATCCCTACAATTAGAGAGTTAATCAATACTATTTGCTATAACAGGGACCTAACTTCTAATGATTACAGTTTGGCTAATGCGAAAAATAGAAATATGATAAATTGGTCTAAATGGGATAACTACATCAAACATAGTACAACTTAGCCAGAGGGCAGGGGGAAATACTACTTACCTTACTATTTCTCTGGTGTAACTTCATCTGGCCCTAATCCTCCTCATTGGCCTACCTGTGTAAACATGTTACCTGCCTCGAATCTGAGTGAATGTGAGTATGGTTGTACATTGTACCTTTTCATTGGTTAATATAATCTAGAAAATTGCACTACTTTTGGAGAATATTGTTGGTGCAATGGTTTGTTCGTCATTTTTATGTTTACTTCTGTGTACTGTTTGTTTATTCATTTTTCTACGATGATGTAAGCTATATGTTAAATTAAAAAAAAAGAAAAAAAAAAGGAAAGAAAAAAGGAGAAAAGGGGGAAGAACGGGAAGAAAAAAAAAAAGAAAAAAAAAAGAAAACTAATATACTTGACCCCCTATTAGTCTTATCACAAAATGCTAAGGGTTTAAATTTCCCAGATAAAAGACACACTGCAATGCATTACCTTGATAAAGAAGATGCAGATGTCATCTGTATCCAAGAGACACATTGGCTTAGGGGAAAAGAGCCATCCCTTCTGAATAGAGTTTTTAATCTACTTATTAATTCCAGCTACAGTAAGAGGTCAAGAGGTGTTTCCCTCTTGTTTAACAGAAAGAACAATATTGTAAATGAGCATGTAGAAAAAGATGCAGAGGGTAGATTAATCATCTGGATCGGCCAAATAAATAATCAACAATACACCATAGCCAATCTGTATGCACCCAATGCTAATCAAATACGCTTTTTATCCAGAAGCTTAAAACATATTTTTAAAGTTAAAACGGGACAGCTAATCATTTGTGGAGATTTAATTATGTACCCTGATGTAAAGATGGATAGAAGATCTAGAAGCTATAGACCAATCTCTTTGCTAAACATAGTTATTAAGATATACGCAAAAATATTATCCCAACGTTTAAATCCCCTGTTACATCAATTAATCGATTCAGATCAGACGGGATTTTTAAAAGCTAGGCAGGGTAAGGGTAATATCTGTAAGTTAATAGACATCCTTGATAACTCAAAGAACAAAAAGATACCTATGATAGCTGTATCACTTGATGCTGAAAAAGCAGTTGACAGAATCAACTGGGAGTTCATCAAACTAACGTTGGAGGCTATGGGATTTGGAGTGTTCGGTTCTAAAGCAATAATGGCTTTGTATTCTAACGCTTCAGCATACGTTTCGGGAATGGGTTTCTGTTCAGAAACATTCGAAATTATGAATGGCACTAGACAGGGCTTTCCCTTATCCCCGCTAATTTTCGATTTGTGTATAGAGTCTCTGGCTTGCTTAGTAAGATGCAATGAAAATATAAAAAGGGTTAATATAGGGAACCTACACTCTAAACTATCTATGTTTGTGGATGATATTGCGGTTCTATTGACTGATCCAGTTAACTCTCTGCCTTATCTTATGTTCTTATGTCCACTATTGAGGAATATAGCTACACCTCCTATTATAAGATAAATGCAAAAAAAAAACTGAAATTTTACGCTTGAAGACACCCCTTTAAGTGGAAACATAATGGGTTTACCCATTTAGGTATTGATTTAAATCAAAATCTTTATGGCATGCTGAAACACAATTTAGCAAAGGTATATTCATCAATATGTCCCACCTTAAAACAGTGGTCTAGATTGAACCTATCAGGGTCAGGTAGAATCTCAAGTGTTAAAATGTTTATTCTGCCTAAGATAACATACATTCTAAGATATATTCCATTGTATATTTCAAAGGGAGTAATCAAGAAATTTCAAAGAGTATTGGATTTCTTCATTAAATCGAGGTCCGAAAGCCAGAGTTAAAAACCATGTTGTTAAGGGCAAATTCAAATATGGCAGATTGTCCCATCAACATATTGACCCATATAAAATTGACCCATCAACATATTCGAGTATTTGTTGATGAGGTTGCCTAGGGAAAGGAACTCATATTCACATGTGGTGGGCCTGCAGGGAAATTGAGAATTTTTGGCATATGTGGCACCCATATTTCCCTCATAATTAAAAAAGATTTCGACCCATCTCCAGAGATATTCCTCTTTTACATGTTCCCAAGCGATATTGAGAAGAATAGTGTGAATATAGCAATGCATGTATTGCTGGTAGCAAAATGGCTTATTGCTGCAAGCTGGAAAAAGGGAACCCTTCCGGAAATGTGCACTGTTATTAGGCACAATAGACAGTTAGAATTAGATTATCTAATACTTAACACAGATAATAAAAGGAATAATATTACTTATAAATGGCCACTTTGGGACCAGTATATTGTTAATGTCTCCGGAAAAGACAACTGAGCAGCCTCCTCATTCGACCTCCCTTTCGATCTTTATATGTTTAGATAATATTGCAAGGAATATTTTTGTATAAATTGTTTTATATTTTTGTTTGTATATTATTGTATTTGTTTGTTCTGTTTTGTTTCTTTTCTTTTCTTTGTATTTCGTAAAAAAGCTTTAAATAAATAAAATAAAAATCGCTTGCAACCTCACTCCCAGGCTTCCTGACTCTCTCCCTGTGCTGTGTGTGAATGTGTTTTTCGATTTTTCGAAGCCTAAGTGCTGTGCGGCTGCTTAAGTGCTCATTTCAGCCTAAGACTCCGTGCTTCAATGCTTCAACTGCTCGCCTCGCTTTGCAAGGCGAGCCGGGTAATGAGCGCCTTCAGCGCTCATTGCCTAAGTCCTGCGAGCTTGGAATGCTTCAATGCCTCAACGGCCCACCTCGCTTTGTGAGGCTCACAAGCGTAACAACAAATAGCAGTTTGACAACTATTATATGTGATATTTGTACTGACCTAATATAAAAGATAATAAATAAATAATATAATAGATATATTTAAAATATATTTACAGTTGATTGCTATTAGATAATTGAGCTTTAAAGTTGAGTATTGTTATTTAAGAGATAGGGAGGTCCTTTTATGAAATTCATGATTAAAATACATTCTTTCAAACCATTGAATCAACTACTTGTAGTTATATGTATTTATCTGTGTCATTTTCATTACTGCAATTACTGGGATTTTTGCTTTGTCAATTTGAAGCCCCAGGCCCTGTAAGCTTGGTGATCCATTGTGCACATCCAGGCTCCCTGGACACAGGCACAGTCCAAGTGCCAGAATGTTGTAGCCTTGATAATGAAATCACTCAGTGCTGACTAATAAAATTCAAGGACCCCAAACTGGTGGAAACCAAACATGAGACTGTCTGGCAGGGTTATAGGAGGAGGTCAATGGGATGTAGACACTTGTTACATGGAATGAAAATAATGACTAAACATAACTCCATCCATTAACCAACTGTGTCCAGGGATATATATATATATATATATATATATATATATATATATATATAAATATATATATATACATATATATATATATATATATATATATATATATATATATATATATATATTTATTTATTAACTAATACCTCCCATCGTCCATATAGTTTCAATACAGGATGTGTACATATAGGGTTTATTGGCTTTAAATTAGTTGTGTCAATGGTGTGACAATTGGTGCAGAAACGTTGATTGAAGAGCTTCCTTTGCATACAATTGAACAAAGAAAAAAGAAATCAGGCAGTCTTAGGAAAATAGCAAGGAAAGTATTCAATGGCAATTCTAAAAGCTAGTGCACACCACGGACCTTTCTCAAATTTTACAAATTTAAGAGTGAAGAAACCATTAAAAAACATAAATGAAAGTGAGTAACACTCCCTATTATTGTTGTAAATGTTCAACCACGTCAGTAATCAGCTCATGACTAGCCTGAATTTACCAAATGTACCCTCTCATTCCCCTCCCTAGTATCAGGCGAATAAAGCTGAAATGTATAGGAAAAATGGATGTAAATCATAAAAAATGGAACAGCACAGTAAAACACAAAACAGGGAATAAAAATAAAACCATCATCCAATCTGCTATAATCATAACAGCTTATCTAAAGCTTACAGATTAATATTGAAATGGTCTCATTATACTGTCCAGTTAGGCAACGGAAATTGAAGAGACACTGAACACATTTTCATGTACTTCAAAGATTGTTGTTTAAATGTGTTTTTTTTTTCCCCCTTCCTCCAGATCATAACAGAGACAAATTGCAGTCCACTGGAGTAGGAACCGGCAACCAACTCCAGTATCCTTGCCAAGATAACCGCATGACCACAGATATAATGATAGATGTGCCTGTTGTGCTACAGTCCATAAGGTCATGGAGAGTCGGACACAACTGAATGACTAAACAAGAACAACAAAATGTAAATGTAATTGATACTAAAATGAAATGTGCAGAGCAAGTTCTAGTATGTAAGTCTCATTGACAGAAAAAGTGTTACTGAGACAGGTGTATTACTGCTCATTGGCTGACAGGACAAGCCCACCAGATCAGCCAAATATGTTAATACATTTATTTTCCTTTGAGAGCATTGTTTATAACAGGAAATACACTATCTTTTTATATCTCTTTGATTAATTAATCAAGCATGTAGAAAATGATTTCTGTTGAATTGCAGTTTTTTTAGAAGAAATGTTTAAACATCTCATCAGCGGATAGCTTCCATACTTCCTCAGGTTGTCTGCCTCCACCCTTGGCTTCCTCTCATGGTTGGCACTTTGTATGTGATGGATTTCTTAATTCTTTGGAAGAACAATCTTGGTGAAGTTACAATAAGCTTTTGTTTGCTAAATGTCATTCCATGAACAGGACTTTATTTACTGGGATTCTCTTTTCAAATATTTAATGACAAGATCCTTTATTCTCAAGAGTACCATAATCTGGTGCCTATCCATAAACACACAAAGGGGTTGCCCAATCACCATTTATTAGTCAAATAGATTGTTGATGAAATAATTTACTTGAACTTGTTAGTAGCAGCTCTGCAGTCTCCTTAATTTGGCAGGTGAAAAATACAAACCGCATGCCTATAAATCCTACATTAAATCATCAAATATTACATATATGACTTATAATTAACACTTAAAATGTTTTTATTGTTTCCTAAAATTAAAACGCGCTGTCAATGCATTTGAATGACTTTCATTTTTCATTTTGATTGACTTTCATTTCAACTCTTTATTCAATACATTGTTTCGTTTAATTATGATTATCATACCTATAATTTGTGACAATTCTCTTCATTTTTTTCAATTATTTTTACTTTATATTTTTTAACAAATAAAAGCAATAAAACAAATGTCAGGTAAAAAATGTTGAGTGCAATATCTAAGAATAACTGATTTATAATAATGAGATTTGTAGCAGAAATATTCTTATAGAAAGGGACCAATGATAAAAAATGATTGACCATTATTGACCATAAAACATAATACTGTATATTCAAAGCAAAGTTATAAACATTATCATAGAGGTCTAGCCTCAAAATGTTAAACATTGCACTAAAGTGCCTGGGGTAGTAAGGCAGAGTGCGTAAGCCCCTACTGTTGAGGAGGACAATAATTATTCCTAAGAATCAAGATAAAGTCTAACACTGTCATATCAGGGGTTCAAAACCCTCTATAAGAGATCTAAAATGCCTGTCAAACATATACAATGTAGGATTTATATTTTCCCTATTAAAGTCTATGAGTGTTTCTGTAATGTTAGGTAATTGTTACCAAACCGGAGAATTCTGTCTCTTGAGTTTGGATCCTCAGATTGAAGAGATTTGTCTTTGGGAATCAAGTTCAAGGATATTAGATGAGACTTACATTCCCCCCAAGTCGTGAGCTATATAGCTAGTACCTTTCACTGAGAGTTGCAAGTTGAAAGGGAAACCCCACCTATAGGGGATTTTGTGTTTAATTAATATATCCAAGGTTGGTTTCATCTCTCTTCTTTTTATAAGGATTGATGGAGCAAGGTCTGCATATATTTGGATGGAAGATCCAACTGGGCCTCTTATTTTGGATAGGCTACTGGAAGCAGATAGGATCTGGTGTCTCGTTTGCTGACCGAGGAAGTGAATAATGACGTCCCTGGGTAAGTTGGGATTTGATGCTGTGCCTTAAGCTCTGTGCGCCCTTTCAATGTCTAAATCACCGTCTGTGGTGTCAGAGAGAAGAATAACTGATTTAAACAGGCGATATTATATTTACAAGTTTCAACTATGTATAATTCATGGAGTGGTCTCCAACAGCCCAGCTCTCTGATTGATACTTAGTAGCTCCCCCCTCAGTGGTGACAAGACAATCCAAGCTCCCACCATACAGAAACCTATCCCACCAGGAGACTGTTAAATAGCTTATAATCATGTATATGTTTTAATGAAGGACAATATACGATTAATTTGTTAATTGTGACTAAAGATGTAAATAGGCTTTATATCTCTCAATATTCTTCATTAACCTGAAGCTCTTGTTATAAACACTTTTGAAGGCCCTTAATTTAGGGTAGATCTGGCCATCTTACCTTGTGTTTGCATCGTTCAGTCATCTCCATCTCTCTGTGACCTCATGGACCATAACACACTATGTTGATCCACGTGGTATTCATAGTAGAGATACTGGAGTGGGTTGCCAGTTCATTCTCCAGTGGGCCACAGCATACAGCTCCTGGTGTTCCACCATCCAAATACTGACCAGGCCCAACCCTGCATAACTTCAGGGTGGTGTGACCTCTTGCTGACTGGAATCAAACCGAGGTCACAGCGGTGAAAGCACTGAATCCTAACCGCAGGACCACTAGGGAACCCATATTGCATTATTATGAGGGTGAATCGGAGCTTTATGTATTTCCCCAGAAAATACACTGATACAATGGGAGACTTTTATATTTAATGTCTACAGACTGTTTTTTTATTTTTATTAAACTGGTTATTTATGGATTGCCATCTCTCTAATGTTCCTATTTCAGTTCCTTCTCTGTCAGTGTAAACAGATCCTCACAATGTCCATGATCCATGCCCTTTTCTTTTTACCAAGGAGCCCTCAGCACGACCAATTAACAATCTGCACCCTCCCCATCTTCTACTGACTCTGGCAAACTCATCTCTGCTGTAATATTCTTCGTGACACACAAACAGTATCATATGTTTTTATGAGAACCAATAATCCTATTTAGTTTGCTCATTTTATCTATAATATATGCTCTTTGTTGTATACCCTGGATAAATGGATCAGCTGGGCACCATGGGCCATCCACTATTTTATAATGCAAAAAATGCTTCTGCTATATCTAATTTTTAATTAGAAATAAAATACATTTTGTTGCCCCTGCTGGCGTTTAGAGGCATGCCTCATTTCTCAGTGAAGGTTCCATGTGTGAAAGGGGTGCTTATATTTCTGTAGGAGAAAGACGTGTACTTTTTCTTGCACGTTCCTTCTTCTGGGGTAAGTGTATAGATGTCAAATTCTAAAAGCTCCAACATTAAAACAAATCATTCTCCTTTACCCATCCTCCCCACCCCTCCACTTTTCATAGACAAAAACATGCACTCAGGCTCCATGCTATAAGGAAGTGTTGAAGTCAGGCAAAATGGAACTTTCTATACAGATTTGCATAGCAAATAATTGGGAGACCTGAGTGCAAAAATAAAGATTTTTTGGGGCAACCTCATTTCTCCATTTTTCTGTCTATTTTTGACCCCCCTCTTTCTGACATATTTTCTTACTTTGTGTATAAGATATGATCATTAAATAACATCCACTCTCCCAAATCTACAGAGTCCCCAAATTCTTTATATTCCCAAGAACCCAAGAGTCCATTACTTACTTACAACTCAGCTTTCCCTTTCCTTGGATTAACAATGTAGAAAAAAGGCATATTACTTATCTGGAAGGATATTTACCAATTTTTATATATCTCAAGTATGTATACAACTTGCAACCATTATTCTTTTCCATTCAGACAGCAGAACCATGCTGCACGATGTCATGCTGCACAGAACCATGTTGCACAATACCATACTGCACAGTGACAGACTGCAGAGTGCCATGCTGCACCGAGCTATGCTGCATAGTGCCATGCTGCTCAATGACATGCTGCCCAGAGCCGTGTTGCACAATGCCATGCTGCACAGAATCAAGATGTACAGAGGCATACTGCACAATGTGGTGCTGCAGAGATAAATGCTGTACAATGTTGTGCACAGAGCCATGCTGCACAGAACCAGACTGCACAGTGCCATGCTACACAGTGACATGTTAAACAGAACAGTGCTGCACAGAACCATGCTGCACATAGACATGCTGCACACTGCCATGCTGCACAATGTTGTGCTGAAGCAACTTTAATATTATGGGATATTACACAGAAACAACGACGATACTAAAATTGTATATAAATATGTCACTGGTGTGATTAGTATCCAATTGTAGAGAAAGGGAAGAAGGAATATATATTATACATTAATTCACCCTAGAATTATCCACTGTAATGATAATATGATATAATTTACTTAACTCCCCTTTTATACACCACTATAGCATTCCTCATATTCAGCATGACACCTGCTTAATCGCAGGAATACTTCCCTGATACTCTATACACCCTTTAAAAAAATATACTATATACAAAATGTTCACTATTTGGCAATGTAATGCATGGGTTTTTAAGGAATTCTTTTTTGATACAATGTTGTGCTGCACACAATGCCTTCCTGCACAGAGTCATGATGCACAGTGCCATGTTGAACCTAATCATGCTGAACAGTGCCATACACAGGACCATGCTGCAGAGTGCCATGCTGCACATAGCCATACTGCACAATGCCATGCTGCACAATACCATGCTGCACATCTCACAGCTCTTGCTTCTTGCTGCAGTGGATGCATTATCAGTACAAGGAAACTTTTTATTGACAGGTAATTATTAAAAAAATTGACATATCTGAAAAGACTGACTTATTCTTTAGAATGGTTACCATAGATAAAAATGAGTAAAAACTTATGCAGGGGTCATAAAGCTATGTGATATTCATCAGAAACTTATATTCATCAGAAACTTAATATTTTGTATTTCTTTGGTTTAATACATTTGTTTGGGTTATGCTACTTTGTTAGTTTTAAAAAAAAGTTGTTTAAAAACAAAAAAATGAACAAAAAACTACAGTCCAAACTGGATTTGTATTAGTTATAAATGGTTTATCAGATGAGACCTATATTGAATAACATCAGATAACTTTCTAATAATATTTTTGAGATGTTACGAAGTAACACATTTGGCTGGGGGTGTTTTTTTTAAATAAATGTTTAGATGTATTCTATTGACTGCAGATCACAAATTCTGACAGCAACGCTGAACTCGCAAACCCGTCCTTTTTAAGTAGGATTTCATGGGGCGTGATCATATGATCTAATAATATTTAAGCAAGCCCGTAATTTACTTCTCAAACACTCACAATACTTCTTAGACACCCAATAGTAAATGAGACCATCCTCATGACGTTAGTAAAACATGGAGTTTATACTCAAACTTCACTCCAAGACTATGAATGAATTAGCGTCGAGCAGTAAATTTGGTGATCAGACTTGCAATCCAGCAATGAAGAAATCAATAAAAATCATTAAAGCAACTGTTCTAGTCCATGTAGGTTCCATGATATGTATTAAACCCTTCAGTCCCGGGATCCATTCAACACAAAAAAAAAATGTTAAATTGCATATTTGTGGGTTTAAGACTGTTCTGTAATTAATTTGAATGTATTTCTATGCTTTCACATAATTTTAAAAGTACAGTATTGCATGTTGAAGCTCTAATAATTGATTAAAAATGTATTGCAACTTGTACATGTATATAGGAACTTCTGTAATTAAACTCTTTTACATCAGAGGAACTTGTGCTTAGGTGAAACTTCCCCTTTAAGTGTAAAATAGAATTCTTTAAAAGCATTGCTTACATCATGGATATATAAATAGAAAAAAAACAGAGATGACTAACATGTCCATTCTAAAAAAGATATCTTTTAATAGCCTTATAAGGAACTCTTATAAATCAATAGGAATAAAACATTTAATGGGCCATAAAATAAATCTAATTAAAATGTCACCAATGAGATAAATGGGAATATTACTTAAATGTAGCAGAGTAGCCGCTTTACAATGAATCAGAAGTTTTACTAATTGTAAATTTGTACATATTTCTGATTAACTCCAACAGATACATGTTATATGTGAGTGTTTGCACAAATTTGACATCTACCCTTCCCCTGCATGTGCTTTGAAGCAGGCATCATGCAGCAATATTGTCTATTGTCTACTGTTCAGTTGCCTGCGCAGAGAAATACTAGGCATGCTCAGACTCAGGTGCCTGCACAGAGAAAGACTAGGCATGCTCAGACTCAGGTGCCTGCACAGAGAAAGAGTCAGGTGCCTGCACAGAGAAATACTAGGCATGCTCAGACTCAGGTGCCTGCACAGAGAAAGAGTCAGGTGCCTGCACAGAGAAATACTAGGCATGCTGAGACTCAGGTGCCTGCACAGAGAAAGACTCAGGTGCCTGCACAGAGAAAGACTAGGCATGCTCAGACTCAGGTGCCTGCACAGAGAAAGAGTCAGGTGCCTGCACAGAGAAATACTAGGCATGCTCAGACTCAGGTGCCTGCACAGAGAAAGAGTCAGGTGCCTGCACAGAGAAATACTAGGCATGCTCAGACTCGGGTGCCTGCACAGAGAAATACTAGGCATGCTCAGACTCAGGTGCCTGCACAGAGAAATACTAGGCATGCTCAGACTCAGGTGCCTGCACAAAGAAAGACTCAGGTGCCTGCACAGAGAAATACTAGGCATGCTCAGACTCAGGTGCCTGCACAAAGAAAGACTCAGGTGCCTGCACAGAGAAATACTAGGCATGCTCAGACTCAGGTGCCTGCACAGAGAAATACTAGGCATGCTCAGACTCAGGTGCCTGCACAGAGAAAGACGCAGGTGCCTGCACAGAGAAAGACTAGGCATGCTCAGACTCGGGTGCCTGCACAGAGAAAGACTAGGCATGCTCAGACTCGGGTGCCTGCACAGAGAAAGACGCAGGTGCCTGCACCTGAAGAATTGAAACAATTTTTAGGGTCTAATAAAGTATACTTAAACTTCACTCCGAGACTATGAATGAATTAGTGTCGAGCAGTAGATTCTTGCTTTGTGGGTGAATCATACAAGCTGCTTGCTGACTGCTAAATATTACATACTTCAACATTAGTTTACTGTTGGGAAAAAAGTGTTTTTTTTTTAACTTTTGCTATTTCTCTTTAATGGTATATCTAAGTTTCCCTGTTCTTACCTTTTTTCTAATCTAACACATGCTGCTTATATCAGAAACACACATTATATTGAGTCATTCTATACACATACAGATTTATTTTATTTAAAATTATAACTTGTTTTCCACACCCCCAGAGCTGCTTAAATAGGCACAGTGTACCTACCAATAGAAACACTGCATTAGAGAATGGATTTTAACCCTTTACTAACCTTCAAGCCAGCAGCAGCACAATGGAGATATCTACAGATCAGTGTCCTTCTTTTCTGCTGCATCCCATGATGCCTTCCTGCAGAAGCTGCTATCACAGATTGCTGCAATGTAATGGAATGTAATGTATTAACTGCCTGTGATTGGCCAAAACGATGTCACCCCAACCACAAGCTGATTTGTTATTATTATTCATACTAAAGAACATTAAAACTGTTATACTAGCTGTTTTTCCTTACAGTTGATCATTCCAGAGATATTCAGGATGTGTGATTCAATATGCTAAATTGTAGCACAGTTTGCTTGATAATGATGGGGGGGCTGCAACTAACTTCCTGATAACCATTGATCTATACCACAGACTAGCAGACTGTAATTCTAATTAGCACATCATATCAGCTAATTAATATTCTGGAACTGTCTGTTTACGTCATAATACTGCCCAGACAATGCTGAATATCTAAAGACTTTTTCATTTTAGTAAAAAATGGCTAATACAATCTATAACCAGTTTTTCATGTTCTTTAACAATAGACAAAAAACAAATATTGTTGCATTTGGCATGGAAGAGATAGGGATGCTCTGCTCTATTTGTTGAGGTGGTACACTGACAAAGGGGAGGTCATGGGTTGAAGGGTACATTTAAGGACTGGGTGACTTTTCTGAGTTTATCAATTTTTGAGGGTATGCTAGGACTGTGGATGATCAAAGAAGAGGTTTAAATGGAGAAGGTATATGATCTGTAACTGGTGATGTTCAATTAGAAGATGAAGAGAGGGAATAGATGATCAGCAGGGCTGATGAGGAGAGAAGAGAAATATGTAATATCTATTTAATTAATCTGTAATTAATATTATATAAAACTAGCTGCTTGCCCGTCAAAAATGACAGGAATAAAATGTTAGGGCTGAGAATGCTGTACGTTTGGCGCTCATCGCCAGTCCCTCGCTGAGTGCCTTTGGCACTCTGGATGGGGTAATGTTCAAGGAGAAGATGCAGGGAGAGATGGGGTGGGAGGAAATTATTATTATTATTATCTACTGAAAATGCACAACTCTCATAAATCTGACAATTTTCTTTGGCCATACCTCCTAATCTTATAGTTTTGCTTTTTTCAAACCTCAATAAAACTAACATCTACCATTTCAGGTTGAAGACAAAGACAGCACAGCTACCATTTTATCACATACTAGAAGATAATGAAAGAAAATTGTCTCAGATAATTGACTGAGGATCAGATCATACCTGCACTTTGCCTCTGCAGGGTAAGTACCCCATGCTCAGCTCTCTCTTGCCCCTTTCTAGGGCAGATGCAATCCTGCTCTGTTCACGCCTCTCTATATGGCAGATTCAGCCCCACCCTTTACACTAATATGTCCCCTAAACAGGTCAGGTAAAGGAGGGGCAGCTGGTGACGCTAGGTGAAGCTCTCCAATCATCTTGCAGCTCTCTGCTGGTAAATAAAAGCTCACGAGAGCAGGAGCCGGGACAGTGCTGGAGTGGAGAGCAGAGCGCACAGAGAGTGGAGAGAGCGCACAGAGAGCAAAGCGCAAAGAGAGTGGAGAGAGCGCACAGAGAGTAGGGAGCAGAGCGAAGAGAGAGGACATTGTGCAGATATCGGAGAGGGGATAGACAGGGGGTCAAGTTCTGAAGGGGTGCAATAGTAGGGCAAAGGAGGAGGAAGAGAATACAGAGACCAGGAGAGGTGCCATATAAAGGGGGTCTCATAGGGGGAGTATTCGGAAAAGGATCCAAACAAAAGGGATCCGGCAGAGGGGGCTTGCAGGGGGAGCAGTGTGAGGGCTTCCTGGGGTCGCTGATTTGCCCTTAGCCTTTTGGATCTGCGCCCCCATCCTCTACACGGTCACTTTTGCTGAAAATGCTCTTCTGGCACACTCAGCCGGAGCACTACAACCAGCACCCGAGCGGCAGCTACCTGCGGTAAGCTCCTGGGGGATTGGGGCAGGTTATGGGGTGGTCCGGTGATACTCTTACGGGAGGGCCAGTGACTGGATGCTGGTGTGTCTGTGTTTGGTGGCTCCCTAGTGGTGCTGGGGGAGGCTGTGGTTGGAGTGTCACGTACTGAGCAGAGACCACTTTTGTACCCCCCGATGTGCCCTGTGCCTCTCCCCAATCGCATTTGAAGATCTCATTGAGACCATTTAGTTTCCCAAAGAAAGTTCTCCTGAGCTAAATTATTCGTATCCCTGTATACAGTACATATCCCTGTGCGCTCTATCCAGAAACAACTTTACTGGTTATCAGCCTTATTAAATTCTGATTTTGCCAATTGAATAGGGCTCTATTTAAGCACATAGCATATGTTTTTACAGAAGTAAGTTAGTGAACTTCTATCCAAAAGCAAGGTCAGTAAAAACGTCTGTAAAAAAATATGCTGTGTGCTTAAATAGAGCCATATTTATTTGGCCGAATCGCAAAATAAGGCTGATAATGTACTTTGCACCATTTTTGCCTCTTTGAATTTTCCCTAAATGTCTGTGTCATTAAAAGGTATCAGCACATGCACTGAATGCTTGTCCCCAGCCTGTCTTATTGTCTGTTTATGTCTCTCTGAATGTTCTCCACTTAAATAATTGTGTTTACTATTCAGCCATCATCATCATACTGTCCTGTTACACATCCCACAACATCTACAGTGACCCTACACCCCAGGGTCAGTTCTGAAATGTCCCAGTAACTTGAGAAGGTGGCCGATTTAGGCACTTGTGTGTTATGATTCTTCAAGCGCAGGGCCCACTTGCATTTACTGATGCTCTGTAGTTTGGCATTGATTGTGGAATTGTGTCAGAATTGAAATGATGTATGAAGTTAATGTATTATATGCTTGACATTCACAGCAGATATTGCAAATGTGTTTTGCACTCACAAAAATAATATAAATGCAATCATAAATATTCCTTCCCATGTCTGTACATTTAACATGTTCCTTGGAGCATTTTGATTTGATGATTTTATGTAAATTCTTATTTTGTTTGCTATCCCTATTACTGTCAGAATAAATACGATGATTCTGCAAATTAATAACTTTTTGCTTATATTGTTCCTTACATTTTGGAAATTCATTTAATTAAATACCATAGCTTGGTATTCAAGTATCACTAAGAGATTTAGGGGGTATTGCTAATCTTATAGATGGATAAGCATTGTATACACTCTACTTCCCAAGGTGAGCACTTTATCCAAATTAGAGTTTACCTCTCACATCAATGTAGCGGGTTGATACATTTTGTTTTGGGGGTTTAAAAGTTGGTATATATATATATATATATATATATATATATATATATATATACAGTATATATATATATATAGTTTAAAGCCAAAAGCAACATTTTAAGAACCATGGTGTAATGGCACTTTGGATTTCCCAAACCCCGCTTTAGTGAACAGGCTCCATAGAATAATATAGGTTCTCACCTTTCTAGTTAACCAGTGGTGCAAAGGTGATCCCATGAATGACTAACTGAGTGGAACAAGAGTGCAAGCTCTTTAATACCATTTAAGTCTGGCAATTTCTGCATATTAACTGATGTCTTGAAGTCTAAGCCTGTTCAGGTAGACAGTAATCATATTTATGGTACTTAGTGGATGGATTTGGAGGGCCATATAATCATGAATGTTGTAGAGAAATTTTTTGGATAGAAAGTTAGCGATGCTCCTAGATGACTATATATTGTGTCATGTTTACATACTTGGAGTTTGGAATTTTATTTCAAGCATGAAATGTAGTCAAGTCGGCAATGATCATTTTATCTCTATAATCTAATAAATATTTTTACATGTGATCTAAACAAGTTTGGCTTTTTGGACAAATCCCCTAATAACAGCATTTCCATTGAATTGCTATATCTTATAATCCACATAATTATCATGTAAAATATGAGAATCATTATTTGTCATCGTATACACCATATGAATCAATTGCTCCACTGGCTTTCTTGTTTTCATATTTTGTTGTAAAATATAACCTAATTTCTTGACCGTGATATGAAAGACAGATGGTTTTGAAATTCGTGTGTTCATTAACATTTATATTCATCCTCTGATATTATGTATATTACTTGGTAATAAGCCCCATATTTAAAGTTGTCACTGACTATTTGTATCTTTCTAATGAAAGAGCAATTAGCATTTTAATGAACATCCTTCATGGAAGGATTATTTTTGGCTCCCAGTGTCTCTGCCTATTTCTATTCCCAGTGGCTGGATCCATCCTGAATTTTCCTTGTCCTCTGCCAGGTCTGTTTATTCTCCACCTTCTCTCATTGACTCAGAGGGGAGTTGCTGAGATTTTGGCATTGCCTATGTCTGTCCTCAGATGACATGACCCAAAATGCTGGGTGACCTCCTCTCACCTTTCATGTCACTCAGTTAAAATGTTGGCACCGGCAAGAGGTATCTGTGTAAATGGTGTTTAACTAGAGCTACTGCAGCTATAGGAAGATGGCATAAAGTTACTCCCATGACCCGTCTGGTAATTGAACACTGAATTGTCTAAACCAGTGTCTCTAACCCTTTCTGCTCTGGGACTGACTGGCTACCTTCCAATGCTCATGGGTCCAACTTAGAGATCCAGTCATCTATCTATAATTATCTAATACTGGTTTGCCCAAGAACCGGATCAGTATTGGACCTAGGACTAGCTGTTGAGAACCACTGCACTAAAACATAGGCCCCTATTTAATTGTCCAAATCGCAATTTCTTGAGACTGTAATGGAGCCCTTAAATGTTACTGATATTTAATTGGCTACTTTAGCTACTCGCATTCCAGTTGCGAGTTACAGGCTCAAAATCACTGGGGTTGTCAATAATTTAACTCCATCCTATCTCTTCCTTTGATGTTTCAAGCCCACAAATGTTACCAGTTCTAAAGATGCAAAATCTACATTCAATTACAACAATTCAACAAGCCTGCAATTGCCTTTAAACGCTTAAATGGCAAATGTATCAAAAAATTCTACTAGTACTAGATAGGACTCACAAGTGTATTACACACCTGTAAAAGCAAATAAACTCACAATACTGTACTTTAAAATACTGGGAAAGTTATGGAAGGCATTAGACTGAATTGCAAAACAGTCTCAAGCTCGCAAATCTGCAATAACAAAAATATTTTTTTAATTTTGTATTTCCGTGTTGATCCCGAGAATAAAGAAGTTAATACATATCATGGAACCACATGGACTAGAACAGTTGCTTTATTGATTTTTATTGATTTCTACATTGCTGGATTGTGAGTGATGGCAGATTGGACTTCTAAACACTAATTGATTGTAGTTTAAACTTCATGTTTTCCTGATGTCATGATGACGGTCTCATTTACTACTGGCTTTTTCTAATTTGTAATTTACGGGCTTGCTTAATTGATCATGATCATGCCCTGAAATGCTATGTACGGGTTCATGGTTTGTGTGTTGGGGCTGTGAGTCTTTAATTGGGTTCTTGAGACAATTAAATACATCTATATATGTAACAAATGTGGAACCCGAAGACAATCGGTCAGCATGAAGGTAATTACGGGCTTGAGGCCATAGCCTGATTTTATTCTTTGGGCAAATTACGATTCAGTGGACACCCTGATCTTATTGTAATTTGCAGTACATTTTATAAAGGGTGAAATTAAAGCTCATGGCTCAGTCAAACACTAATAACTGGATTTTGCTCCTGTACAGGAGCTAGACTGAAGCCAGTGAAACAGTTAATATTTAGGTACCAGATATGTTCAACAACTCTGTGGAAACCTCTTAATTCCTATGTTTGTCCTTCAAGAATCCACCTCAAGCAGAATTCAGTACTGTTTAACTTATTGAAACATATGTTTTGGCAGATAAACCAACTAAAATGGCCTTGTATTCATATCAACCTGATAAATGTTCTGAATGTGAAATATAAGAGCCAAATTAGTAAAGGATTAAGAAACATTATTTAGGAGCCAGGTAAGAAAATATATTTATAAAGGAGAGCTTCAAAAATCCAAAGGAGACATGTCCTCTAAAACTTTCCTTCTGCTTCCTTATATATATATTGTGTGGATTTGTGTGTAAAACATTTCATCCTAAGAAACATATTTTTCCAGCTTCTAAATTGAATATAACTGTGTCAACCCCTGAAACCCACTAAAATATACAGAACAACCAAAAAAAGATCGCTGATTCATCATATTTCTGTATCCAAGACATTCTTTAATTATCTCACTGTATGTGTAACAAATATACCTACTTAAGATTTGATTTATTATTGTTTGTGTGTGAACAGATGTAAATTGTTTATTTTGTGACTGCACAATATACCAAATCCCTACAATATTAAACCTAATCTGCCCATGAAGTCACAATCGTTATCCATTTCTTTTGTTGACTTGCACTTTGCCTGTTTTGTGCTCCTATATAAATACCCCCCGAGTAAACATTCCAGGTGCAGTATTTGCACATTTTCCTTTCCCACTGGGTTTAGTGAATTAGATCTTTAATACTCCAATTGATCTCTTTGTGGTAACCTGACGTCAGTAGTAAAGACTCTTTTAATTTTGCTCTGACCAGGAGTCAAGGTTTATTACTGGGATGAGCAATATGCACACGGCTAAGGGTCCAGACAACCGATTTAAGCATTAAACTGATTATTTATGAGCCAGGGAAGCTGTAAATATTTAGGCACCCAAAGTAAAATATTAAACACCAGATTCCTGATATTTTATCCACTGTTGGTATGCTAGATTGATGGTAATGGTAGGTATGTGCTTCAGTAATACCATACTGCTTTTATTGACCATTTTATAAAATCTAAAATGTTAGTAGCCGGCAGTAATATTTTAGCAGTAATGATTCTCTGACTCCTGGGATTCAGCAAGCCCTGCTGTAGACCATATAACCAACTTTATTCATTGGGCCAGATTCATCAATATTTATACTCTCTGTTGCTTAGTGAATAGCCATCGCTGCCCCTTCATATCCTCTAGTAATCTTAGTTTATCTGACCCACAGTGTTTTTTTATATCTTGATACTAGGAAATTGTCCATCAAAATTGACGGTAATAATATTGTAAGCCTGCCATTGCTGTTTGCCACACAATGTGAGGCTATGGCCCCTCTGAGCACCTTTGGCGCTCATCGCGAGCCCTGCGCTGAATGCCTTTGTCGCTCATTGTGTGGCTCGCAATGAGCACCAAAGGTGCTCATTGATAGCCTCTCCCCCGTGTACTTTAGAAGCACTGTGATGTTACGGCACTCATCGCGAGCCCCTCATTGTCGTTTTTGGCAAGCCGCAACTTTCCTGCTTTGCAATGATTGCCTTTGGCGCTCATTGCAAGCCTGTCCCCCTGTGTAATTTATAGGCCTTGCACTTGAGCACCTTAGGCGCTCATCACGAGCCCTGCAATGAGCGCCTGTGGCGCTCATCGCGTGGCTCGCAATGAGCAGCTTGTAGTTTAGGGGCCTTGCAATGAGTGTCACTGGCCTGGGTTAATTGTTACTGCCTTTGGCCTCGTTTTCATCCTGTTACGTTTTTTCGGCCGCCATTTTTTTTGTCGCTTAGGTTATTTTCGATTGTGAAAACGACAAATATGGCTTAAATTACCTTGCAACCTCACTCACAGGCTCCCTGGCTCTGTGCTGTGTTTAAGTTAATTTGAGGCATATTTGTTTTTTTTGCTTGTCTTTCCAGTTCCATGGTTCGGCCATTACATTAATAATTTAGTGCAGGGCCGCAACTGCGGGCCTCGGTTTGTGAGGCCCGCAGTTGCATCTACGGACTTTGGTCCTCATCGCGAGCTCTGCAGTGAGCACCTTCGCTCATTGCAAGGCCTGCAATAAGTGCCTTTGGTGCTCATTGCAGCCTGCAACTGCGGGCCTCGCTACGCAAGGGCCGTAAATGTGACCAACATCCGCAAACGTGACCAGTGATCCGTAGATCCACAACTATATACCGTATATGATTATGAACATTACATTATTAGTGTCCAATCATTCTAAACAGTGCTTTATTATATGATCTATTTAAACCCCATTAAAGCACATCAGGTGCCACCAAAACTGGCACAACTGTGGTGGGATTTATCAACTCTTGTCCTCAAACCTTTCTTCTGGCTCCTAATTTATTTTTATATATATGTGATGTTTTCCAACCTATGTCTGACTACTGTAATATTCTATCTGGCTCATTAGTTTTTATGTCTTTGTTCTGTTCCAGAGTAGTATAGTGAAAATACATAAAACGGTTCTAAATAAATAGAAAAAGCATTTCTATTAATATATTTTTTTTGTTTAAACTTGTTTCCCAGTATTTTTGACATTAAAATAAACTGTGCCAATGTGAGGATTTACTGTGTTTATGACAAAATAACCATTTACTGTGTTACTGGAAATATAGCAAGTCATACTGTGAGATGCACGTAGACGTGTTCTCATTAGGTAAAACGCCTCTAATTTTTCTTTGACAGTCATTGAGTGCATTGCATGATGGGTATTAAGATGGTTATTCCACCTGCTAGTCTGGTTTAAACTTGATCCAGCCTGAAATGAGTAGTCCTGATTTAAGTGTGTTTAATTTACACATGGCCAACCAACATCAATCGTTGAAATTCTCTGAATTATGTGAACACTGAAAGTCAACTTTCTGTTAATGAGGCAAGATCCTTGGGAAGATAGGCACTTTTATGGAAATAGTCTACTGTCTAATCTTTAAGCTGACTTGTGTAAAATATGTTTCATATCCAACGATTTCTTTCATGTGTTCTGTGGATAAATTTAAACAGGGAATTTGAATGTTTTCAGGATTAGCATACATTAGTCTTTGGGTCAGGTTGGTGCATACTTTCCTTTAATATTAATGTAATCCTTCAGTGAATTAAAATTGTGCCATTGATCTGGTGTGCCAATTAAAAAAAAATGTAAATTATGCTGCATATGAATCTATAAATGTTACATATTTTACATTGTATGTGATTTTGGGTTTAATAACCTTTTTATTATTAAAGGGTCAATGTCACCAACATTTAAATATATCTATTTTATTATATTAATGATTCCATTGACTTAAATATTTCTGCTCATTTTACAGCATATGGCCTTTACTAACACATCCCCATTTAGTACATATGCAGCCCTATTAAGTTCCTACTACTGAAGAATTTGTAGTCCGTAAAGGAGCCTGCTATTAAATTGGCCTCTTTCAGCTACCCGCAGACTGCGGGTTACAGGCGGAAAAACCCTACGGGCAGTCAAAATCGGAAGTCTGTCTCAGCTAAGCCTTTGATCTGTCAAGCCCGTAAATGTTACAATCGCAAATTGCTATTAAATTGCTATAAATCCACAAGGACCAACTGACGTTCAGACCCGTAAATGGCAAATGGAGCCAAAAAGCCAATGGGTATTAGAGAGTACCCGCAAGGGGGTTAAAGTCCTGTCCGTAGCACTGTAAATGCAAATATTCACACCCTACTGTGTTTTGAATTAAAGGGAAATTGATGTTTGGTATTAAAATGAATATCATAACATTCTCAAGCTCACAAATCTGCAATATAAAATAGTTTACTTTGTTTAATTTTATGTCTAATTTCTGTTATATCGATCCCAGCAATCAATGTGTTAATACATATAATGGAACTTGCATGGACTAGAATATCATATTTACTAATTTTTTAATATTGCATTATACCTGGAATGCGGGTCTGATCGAAACTCGTACGTCAAACCCATAAGGGATTGAAATGTAACCTCCATTTTTCAGTGACGTAATGATGATGATCTCTTTTACCATTGGCTCTGTCTAAACCCGTAACTACTGGTTTGACTAATTGTTCATGTTCATGGCCGCAAATGCAATGTGCAGAAGCATTGTTTACAGATTTGGATGTCGGCGACGTTTGTTGTGGGCTTTGCGAGTTTTATCGCTCTGTAAATCTAAATTGCGGGTGTACCAGGGTCACTGCGGGCTCGGAATTTAATGTGGCCCAAGGTCTTTTTATCTTAACACTTACACGGTGCATGTGAAGTCTCTTATTTGAAATGGATATTGTGAATACCTGTTTATTTTTCAGTTTTAGTTCCTTAAACTTATTGCAATTAGCTATGCTGACAATAAAGATGGATGTTCTCTATGACCACACATGGAAAAAATATTGAATCCTTTTAAAATTATGCATTAAGATAAATCTTATAGTTTTCAACTGGATGGGTCTTGTGCTTTCCTTGCATATTCGCTCTGAACATTCTTCCTTCAGAGCTGATAGGGCAGGGGGTAAGCCAGGCGTATTTGTTTTCTCTGACCTTGAGAACTGCTTTCTGTTGGATTTAGAGTTTTTTAATTTTGAAACTGGCTTTTTGCCTGGCTCTTGTACTGCTGGTTAGTCTGAGATGGTTGAAAGATTGATATTAATTAGAGATAAGAGATAAGCAAAATAAATGTGTTACTTGTTAATACTAATGTGTTTGTGCATATGTGAGAATCCCGCTGGTATTAGGGATTCTTTGAGCAGAACAGGATCTCTCAAACCCCAAAGACCATTATCCATGGAGGAAATAGTGGTCTTAAAAAGGACTACAGTTCATAAACATGTTTCCGAACCAAGCACTTATTTATTAGACTTGTGTGGCTTTTATACAGCCAAAACAAAGACATCTTCAAATAACTTATATATGAATATTCAGTCCGATAACTATAATTTAACAGCAGCTTTTTATTCTACATATTCTACAATGGAAATTAACTGCTGGCACCTTTGATTCTGCTCATCAATAACTCTCACTTAAATGGATCACAATAGGGAAGGAGAGACAAAAGTTTGGTCCTATCTAATTTATAGATTTAAATATACCCCAGTAGGTCTTCAATACTTTGACCAGTCCATTGATTCCCATAATGCTGATGGATTGTGTTATCTCTCCAGACAGCCTCTTTTAAATCAAAACTCAGTCTTTCATGTAAAAATAACCCACACATAAATAAATAAATACTTTTAGATACAACTGTAAAGCACATGTCAACACACAGAGAATCCAATATAAGATTACAATAGAAGCAACTCTCTCTGAAGTAGATTGAGTCATACTTCATATCCCTGGTGTGTGTGTGTGTGTATATATATATATATATATATATATATAATGTGTGTGTATGTAACTGACATGTCTTACTAATGGGATCATTCCCATTGGGCTCTTCAATGTAAAACCAATACAAAAAATATAGAGAGAAGCAGATCTGCTAAAGACTAAAACACTAAATTTAAAATATAAGCTTTAAAAACTACATTGATTTATTTTCTAACTACAAATACTATTTTTGATAATCCGTACTTAAATAAGCAAATGAAACCATATTTTATGAACACTACAGTGGCCCTTTAAGACTTCTGACCACTGACCTTGCCCTTTATATCCAATTTCAGTGACGTCCTTGCATTGCCAATATTTAAGCAGGAGGAGCCCCCGCTTTCTCCTGAGAATGATACCAAGCTGCCCCCCTTCCAGTACGTCCTTAGTGCAGCAACATCCCCTGCTGTCAAACTTCACGAAGAGACCCTGACATATCTCAACCAAGGTAGGAAGCTATGAGATGATATATTGTATTTGCCTGATAATAAACTGCTATGTATGCTATTGTGTTTGATTCTTCTCTCATCTCTTGAAAACAAACCAGTGGGATGATGGAAACTTAGTGGATCTGGATGTTATAACATCCTATATTTACTATGACTACCGAACCGCACCAGTTTGTTTTTTATCTACTGTCAAACCTTACATTTCTGTTTTAGAACAAAATAATATATTAATCACAGAAACCTTTTCAGCTTTCTTTTTAGTTTTCAGAAAATTGCTAGAGGCTAAAGGTTTAAATTCCCTCCAACATGTGCACATGCTGTATATAAGTAATAACTTGTCTAACCTTTCAATGATACTTGTAAAACTCGTATAATGTTGCTTAAGTGCTGTGTAAACCACCCTCCCAAAAATCATTTATACATAAAATAACTCTACTGATTATTTTATTTAATAAAATATAATTTTTATATTCCTAACATAGATTAATAAAGTTTATTCTGGTTATTTATACCCACAACTGCCTGACTTTTATCCTAAACAGTTTTTATTGTATACCTTTTTATTATTCCTTGTAATTGCAGTTGGGTCTTGTAACTTGCACTTCCAAAAAAAACCCTGTAATTCTGCTGCCATGGCTTTTATTTCTCATACTTTTTTATTTTATTTTATTGGTAATATGCTTTGATCCCGCATGCTGAATGTGTTATACTCCAGAATGTGAAAATACACATTATAACCTTATCTTGGTAATTGGATATCTGTATAAACAACATAGACCTACAGTACAGACATAAAAGACAATCCCATAGCTGACATTGTCCTGGAATTGAATGATCTCTGAAAGTATAGAAATTTCAACTAAAAGTTGCGTAAATTACTGATTTCTGTAAAATTAAATTGTAAAAAGTAACACTGCTGCTCCCTCTGAGTCCTTTATAGCATTTTAACCTTTGGGGAATGGCTGGGCAGATACGCTGGCCTCATTAGCTCAGTTGCTCTGTAGGATATGAGCATGCTCAGTCTTTTCAGTTTCACATGACTTTATGCTGAAAACAATACAGCCAGAGTCTCATGTAATTAGCAGTTATCGGTATTAATCACCCCATTAAAAAGAGATCAGTCCGTGCAAGACAGATGGATTAGAAAGTGTGATTGAAAGCTACAACAATACAAGCTGTACATTTTATGCCAAGAGAATTATTTATTAGTACCTATAGCTTTAAATTACACTATATTTTGAACCTCTGCTGGGCCCTTTTAAACCACGTGATTCTCATATCTCCTTCACAATATGCTGCTAGGGACTATTTGGGTTTATAATCTCTTTTAATTAGTAACATTATATTACCAGTCTTTAATGACTTAGTTTAGTTATTCATATTAATATTGATATTAATGAATCATTGTAATTGCCCTTTAAAGAGACCTGGGCAATCTGCCATTGGGAGAATTCCTTTAATTTCCACAGTACACACAGCTATTAACCATATGTAATTTAAATCCTATGAACCCTGTGAATATACAAAATCAAATGGGACGTAACGATTGCCCTAACCACTTATCGTGATAATACTTTGTCACTTAGTATTTGGAGTTGTGCGGTTAACAGTTATATTCTTAACAAATCTGTATCCCTGCTGAATTACAATCTTTGTGATAACTTTGTAGGAAAGAACATTTATCTTTAACATTACTACATATCAGTTTATTGTAATCTTATATCCAACATTTTCTATTGTATATTTGAAAGAACAGGGTTTTAAACTTCACCGAGTTTTTAGTTTATAATCCAGAGGAAATTGGTTGCTCGTTCTCTCGCTTGGTCTGTTAATTAAAACAAAGTTGGTAGGAAGTTACTTTGAGTAATTGTTAAACCAATTAGCAGTGTGTTTGCATTCAAAAAAAATTCTAATAATTTTGAATATCTCAGCTTCGTGCAATATTCCCCCACTCTAAATCAAGCAGCCAAGACTAGGAACAAGCTATAACCTACAGTTTTTATTATCATGTTGGTTATCTTTAGATTAAGATTTGTAATAATTGTTATTTTTGTATAACGTGGTAGAAATATTTGACATGAATGCATCTAATATATTTTTAGAGTTATTGGGTGCATTTCTTCAATTAAAGTTTATTTGTTTTACAAAAATGCAGGTTAGAACATAACAATCTCACTCAGAGGAACATAAGATTTTAATCTTGTTAACTATGTGTAAATGTATTTATTGGACAAAGACTTTTTATCTGGCCTCTAAGAAAACGACAATATGAATAAAGGGCCAGTACAGGCCATAAACACACATTTAACTGCTCATCCGAGTGATCTACACATTTTTTTTAAGTAATTTTAACTATTTCTGAATTTTGTTTTGCTTGCATTCAGTGATCCATTCATATTGATAGTTAATACTGAGAGCCTCAGATTTCATACACACAATGTTGATGCCATCACAATCACCCTATGGTCCGTATTCTTCTTGTCAAGCCAGTTGTGCTAGTCTTTAAAAGGCCCCTGGCTGCGCCAGTAGTAGAGTGAATGGAACAGAAAACAGAATAGAATGAACATTTATAAAAACTAAGATTATCACATAATCTGTGAGAATGTCCCTTAAAAAAAAAACAGTGCTTTATCCATTAGTTGCATGCCCAGTATTGACTGTTGTGTCGTAGGTTGTTCTAGGATTATGTATTGATACATTGTGTTATAATTAGTTCCATCCATATTAAGCAGTATTTTTTTCAGGACGGAGCACAGTGGAGAGCTGACAAGGTTTGTAATGAGATTCTAGGGCCCCTTTGCTGTAACTGCCCTCTCTCCACAGGTCCGCCTCGCTCGCTATGTAATGATCGTTCTGCAGTGTGTATTCTGTGTAGCTGCTTCTTGCCAATCTGAGGGCGTGTTTTGTTTTCCCAGTTCTCACCTGTTTTCTTTCACCTGTTTCCCTGTGGAGAAAAAGTCTTGTACTTGAGAAATGGCACACTTGGGTGATGCTAGGACCCCTGCTCTGAACCCTGCACCCTGCTGCCTTTTGTAGGTGGGGGGGTAGAGGAATATCCTGATGTTCACCAAGTGGAGGTGATTAATATCCCTCCCTTCACACAGGTATCTATTTCACTTTTTTCCTCTACCATTTTGCATTTTGGTCGTTTAAGGCAGGGTTGGTCAACTCCAGTTCTCCAGTGCTACCAACAGGCCAGGTTTTATGGCTGTGGCTGTTTGAGCACAAGTGGGTTGATGATTGGTCCTGCCATTCTGCTAAATCCACATGTGATCAAGCAGAATATGTTAGTGGTCCCTGTGGACTGAAGTTGGGAAACGGTGATCTAAAGCATGGGTGGTCAACTCCAGTTCTATCCATCCTTAAGAAGGAAGATTTTAAAGTGTTCCTGCTTGGGTACCTGTTGGTTAATCACAATTAAAGAAGCCACCTATGCTCAAGTGGGGATATCGTTAAAATCTACCCTATAGGTGGTATCTTTTGAGGACTGGAGTATGTCATTCCTAGGGGGAAAATAATAGTCCTATGTGATAAAACTGTAAGGAATTCCATTTAGTGATCAAAGTGAATCCCAGTGCAATGCTATGAGCTGTATTTACTAAGCTTAGAGGTTGCCACATGTGAGGGGAGTTTTCTCCAGTTCACATGTTCTATGTAAGGCCTCACTGTAAGTGTACAGAGATCTCTTTAATTTACAAACTAGTCTCCATGGAGTAGTCCTGTGATTGAAGAGCCCTCATGTCACCAGTGAAAAGGCTGTTCCAATAGTAAATACAGCTCTTAGTCTGCTAGAGAATTTACACTATGGATTCTACAATTGACATATATGTATGTGCCTGCATGTGTGTCAATTAAATATGCTAGTGTATGTGCTATTAAGGATGCCAAGTACTGGTGTGAGTCTTAGTGGATGGTTTGTGAGTGTGTGTAAACGTGTGAGAGTGTGTTGTTTTGTGTACAAGCATGTGGTTGTGTATGATGGGATGTGGTTGAGTATGTAAAAGATGTGCATGGAGATGCAGTTGTGTATTTAGAGATGTGAATATAAGTGGAACAGCCAAAGAAAGTCTGTAGGCAATGCCCCTTCCCTTCTACCCCTTACATTCTGAAAAGTAGGTGTCATATTAGTCTAAACTAGAAGATGAATGATATTGCCTTCCAGAGATTCCATAGGGTTGGGATCAAGAAAGTGACTACCTAGAGAGCTGAATGAGTAGAAATTGTATGTATGTTTGTGATTACTCTGATTATGTATAGAAACTGTAAAGAAACTCTAAATCTTATCCTGATTTCCATAGTTTACATGAAGCGAAAGAACAAAATATTAAAGAAGTCAAATAAGTAGACTATTAAAAGGAAATTAACCAAATGTAACTATGGTCCTCCCTGGGGCCTACAATGTGAACACCCTGTGTATATTACACCTCAAACTATATGGACTGCAGTTGAAATCAAAAGGTAATATATTCCAACTAAGACTATTATAGTCAGTACATATTTCTCCTTTCTTTAAGCATTACTACTGGTTATGTTTATTATGGAGCAAACCCCAAAGTGCTTTGCCAAAACATTAATGATATTTAGATAGTTTCCCCCATTAGAACCAGTATTTATTTCCAAATATCCTCTTGATACAACAGCTTCCTCCTAAATATCTCACTCCAAATTGAAGCTCTTGACAACTGAGTTGGAGTATTTGCCATTACGCCTTAGGATTTCCCACACAAAAAAAATTACAGCAGTTGGCACAGATTTCAGTTGCTGATTTGGAAACATTGATGGATTTTAATTGTACACTATCAGGTTAATTACTAGGGACTGTAAATTTTATAGGCAATCTCAGTTGCCACAGATGGGAGGGTTAGTATGTAACCTGGAACACTCTGATCCTCAGGCTCTGTTTGCTACTGCTGGGACAAGCTCTGCCACCTGCACTGCACAAGAACACTGGGCAGGGATTCATTATATATGTCCCAGAACATCCCCTTTATCACAGTGAGTTTACATATCTAAGGAATAATTACTGGCTTTTGTTTTCGCTTGTTTGTATTTTAATGACTTTTTGTAATGGAACAAATTATTTCCAAACACTTCATTATGCATCTATTAAAACATTGTAACTTGGTATTTTTCAATTGTAAACTGCTTCTTGCTTTGTAATTTTTTTTTGTTTTACAGTATTTTATTTCCCCTGCCTAACATTGCAAAACATATTTTAAGATATTTTATGCTGATTTCCCTCCCTCCGACTACCAGAGTCTAAAAGTAAAACATCCACTCTCCAATCCCAAAGCAGTACCTAAAAGTTAAACTTATGTATATTCTTATGCTTATCTAAAAAGCTTGGCTTAGCTAACTTATAGATAGCCATATGTTTAGCAAAGCCTATGGATATCCTTATGCTTATCTAAAAAGCTTGGCTAAGTTAAACCTACGGATAGCCTTATGCTTATTCCTGGCATGCTTTGATTCCTTAACTGTTTGACCATACTACTTCCACTTTTCTACTATCTTTTCCATAAATACTGCTTTCACACATTCTCTCCCCACCTTCCAGTTTCAAATCATGAACTAGGAGTGGCTCATGTCAGAGGTCAGAGACAAAAGTCTATATTCTATAAGGAAGACAAAATAAGCTTGAAATACTGCATATTTCTATCCAGTTTCTGTCCTAACCAGTTCTCAAGTTAAGTTTATAGAAATGTTGGCAGTCTGAGCTGCAAAGTTGGAATGAAATTTTGTGTATAGTAGAAGTTGCACTGCTAGGTGTCTGCTGAGGAGAACATCAAAGGCTTATGTGTTTAAATCTGTATGTGTTGGTGCCTCACTGGTGTTGGAGTATTGTGCATCTTGTGTGTGTTTATCTGTGTCTGTACACTTTCACACATTGACATGACTTTTGATTGCTGGCTTGTGCACATAGTCCTCTAATGGCATTAACCCAAGTACACCCCTTATTTATTGCTATTACTCTCCAGAAATGCTCTGACCTAGATTTTTAATAAGATTTTTTTTTGTTTGTTTCCCTTTGCCTGGTAGATCAGTTACTACAAACTAAATATGTTCTGATCCAAGCTGTCTCGTTCATTTCAGGACAGTCTTATGAAATCCGGCTCCTTGACAACAAAAAATTGGGAGACTACCAAGAATTAAATACCAGATATATTAAGGTACTGCAAATATGGAACAGGGTGGGTGGGGGTTGTCTGCTGAGGGCTGAAGAAATATAGTGAGGAGAATTAGTATGTGTGATATAAATGGGGTACAGAGACAGATATGTATTGCAACCAAAATATAAAGGGGATATTTTAATTTATTTTGTTTTGATGCCCTAGGCCCATCCAGTTTGGGTGGCTCAATGCTCACTTGTTGCTACTCCTTTACCTTTGACATGTACAGATCCTTCTGCATATCTTTAGTGAATTGTTTTCCTTTCTTTTGATTTAGAGCATTATTCGAGTGGTTTTCCATGACCGGCGTCTGCAGTACACAGAACATCAGCAGCTAGAAGGCTGGCGGTGGAATAGACCTGGAGACAGGATATTGGATATAGGTCAGTGTGACTCTAAACAATTCCAGGGGCTGGAGGTGACTAGAGGCATAGGCTGCTCCAATATCATCACTAGAAGATGTGACCGAGACTGTTGAATGGCTGAACTAAACACGTTACCCATACATGTGTTGGATCATTTAATAATGCAATGCATTAAAATGAACACACTTAAAAATATTTATTTTATTAATAATCTAAAAAAGTATTCCCAACCTTATTACTACTAATGCTGCTTTTTTTTTCTTTCTACAGATATCCCATTGTCCGTTGGTATATTGGACCCAAGAGCCAGTCCAACACAACTAAACACTGTGGAATTCCTGTGGGATCCTGCAAAGCGAAGTTCAGCATTTATTCAGGTAACAATAAATATACTACAGTCACACATCTCCTTGTTTTGGGCTAGTGTTGAGTAAACTTTGGAAGACAAAGTTTCAAAACAAAGAGCCCCATTTTATCATATATTTAGAGAAGCCTGTTCTGTATATTAAAATAGTTTTTGTATGATGTGCCACTCGATTAGAAGTTTGTCCGGCCAGTAGTGTATTGTGCACTAGACCAACAAGGATCAGGTCTAGGGCAGCACATTTTCAGAGGCAGCAGACTGCCTTACATTTGTATTTGTGTGTGTATATGATGTTTATATATGTTGGTACTACATAAATAGATATTCACTAACTATTTTATACTCTGTGGAAATCTAGCAAGTGTAAAGGAGCAGTAGTTATTGGGATGGGGGGGCTGAAAAATATGCATTTGTGGAGGTGAAATATCCTTTTAAATGTATGATACACAAACAGAATGCATTTTATTTATTCTTATCTTTATTGTATTGTGATGACTCTCTGTGTATGGTCACTTTGACCCCCATGGCTTTTCCTTCAACTGACATACTTTGTAACCCCTCCCAGGTACATTGTATCAGCACAGAATTCACTCCCAGGAAACATGGGGGAGAGAAGGGTGTGCCTTTTCGGATTCAAATTGACACTTTTAAACAAAATGAGAATGGAGAGTACACAGAACACTTGCACTCAGGCAGCTGCCAGATCAAAGTATTTAAGGTAAAGAATTGCTACCCATGTGATCATATTTTAATGTTACTTGGGACCAGTTGTTTGTGTCTAATGGAGTTTTATGTCCTGGTTGTTGGTTTGCAGCCCAAGGGAGCTGATCGCAAGCAGAAGACTGACAGAGAAAAGATGGAAAAGAAAACTGCACAGGAGAAGGAGAAATACCAACCATCCTTCGAGACCACAATACTCACAGAGGTAATTGGATATAGCAACAAGCCCTGGGAAAGGGAGCGTTCCATTTCTCATAGTAAAATTGTTAGTTAATGACCGTCTCGTGTCTTATTGATTATTTTTCATCTAATATTTGTGAGCACACTATATATACAGTATGTGTATATATATATATATATATATATATATATATATATATATAGTTTAATCCAATCTTGGCTTTGCATTAAAGCTGTGTAATACAGCATGCATAAGCTTAAAGGAAGCCATGTTTGATAATGGCTATGGATTGAAGAGTGATGTATTTGTGGGCACGTTTGCATGTCCCACCTCAGCTTGCCAGAATGCAGTGTAATAACTGTTTTTCGGAGAATTCTGAGCTGGAAGCAGGTTTTTTACTTGTTTTAGACATTCAAATGTGAATATAGATGTACTATTTATTTACTATATATATATATATATATATATATATATATATATATATATATATATACACACACACACACACACAGTGCCTTGCAAAAGTATTCACCTTCCTTAGCTTTTTACCTATCTTGTTACATTACAGCCTTAGTTTCAATGTTTTGTTAATCTGAATATTATGTGATGATCAGAACACAATAGTCTAAGTTAGTGAAGTGAAATATATACATAAAACGATTTTTTAGAAATAGAAAACAGAAAATTGGCATGTGCGTATGTATTCACCCCTTTTGTTATGAAGCCCATAAAAAGCTCTGGTGCAACCAATTACCTTCCGAAGTCACACAATTAGTGATATGATGTCCACCTGTGTGCAATCTAAGTGTCACATGATCTGTCATTACATATACACACCTTTTTTGAAAGGCCCCAGAGTCTGCAACGCCTAAGCAAGAGGCACCACTAACCAAACACTGCCATGAAGACCAAGGAACTCTCCAAACAAGTAAGGGACAATGTTGTTGAGAAGTACAAGTCAGGGTTAGGTTATAAAAAAATATCCAAATCTTTGAGCCCCAGAAGCACCATCAAATCTATCATAACCAAATGGAAAGAACATGGCACAACAGCAAATTGGTCAAGAGACTGCCGCCCACCAAAACCCACGGACCGGGTAAGGAGGGCATTAATCAGAGAGGAAGCACAGAAACCTAAGGTAACCCTGGAGGAGCTGCAGAGATCCACAGCAGAGACTGGAGTATCTGTACATAGGACGACAATAAGCCGTACGTTCCATAGAGTCTGGCTTTATGGCAGAGTGGCCAGAAGAAAGCAGGGATAATCTTGAGAAAAACCTGTACCACTCTGTGTGTGATTTGAGGCTAGGATGGAGGTTCACTTTCCAGCAGGACAATGACCCAAACACACTGCTAAAGCAACACTTGAGTGGTTTAAGGGGAAACATGTAAATGTGTTGGAATGGCCTAGTCAAAGCCCAGACCTCAATCCAATAGAAAATCTGTGGTCAGTCTTAAAGATTGCTTTTTACAAGCGCAAACCATCCCACTTGAAGGAGCTGGAGCAGTTTTGCAAGGAGGAATGGACAAAAATCCCAATGGTAAGATGTGGCAAGCTCATAGAGACTTATCCAAAGGGACTTGGAGCTGTGATTGCCGCAAAAGGTGGCTCTACAAAGTATTGACTTTAGGGGGGTGAATAGTTATGCACATTTACTTTTTCTGTTTTGTCCTATTTTTTGTTTGCTTCACATTAATAATAATAATAAAAAACTCCAACAACTTCAAAGTTGTGGGCATGTTCTGTAAATTAAATGATGCAAATCCTCAAACAATCCATGTTAACTCCAGGTTGTGAGGCAACAAAACACGAACAATGCCAAGGGGGGTTAATACTTTTGCAAGGCACTGTATATTATATCTTTGCTGAAAATTGTACAGTAAAAATAAAGCATATTTCACTTAGACTCCTTGAAGCACCATTGATTGGTAAACATTAATTTCCCTATAACAGTGATCTAACTCTACTCTGTCACCTTTGTGCAGTGCTCTCCATGGCCAGATTTGCCATATCAGACAAACAGCTCCTCGTCTCCCGGCTACAACAGCTCCCCAACCAGCTTCAGTGTTGGCGATGGGTATGTTCTTGTGCTTTTTTTCTTTTCTTTCTGGTAGTGAAGAGAGACCTTGCAATTTTCTACAAAGTTACCTGGGAGAACAATATGATATTGTTTAAATCATAAACTAGAAGGAGCGGAGAGGGAAGGAAGGAAGGAGGGGGAGGGAGAGAGAGTGAGGAGGGGAGGGAGAGAGAGTGAGAAGGAGGGGGATTTAGTGAGAAGGAGGGGGATTGAGTGAGAAGGAGGGGGATTGAGTGAGAAGGAGGGGGATTGAGTGAGAAGGAGGGGGATTGAGTGAGAAGGAGGGGGAGAGGGAGTGAGAAGGAGGGGGAGGGAGTGAGAAGCGAGAACGATATTATGAGAGGGAGAAGAAGACGAGGAGGGAGAGGAAGACGAGAAAGGTAGGGAGTGGAAGGCAAGGGAGGGAGAGTTAATAGAGTGAGGGAGAGAGAGCGATTGAGAAGGAGAGTGATGGAGAGAGCACACAGAGAGACAGAGTACACAGAGGGGCCACAAACAGACAATATTATACTGTCATCTTTGCTGGGCAAGTGACTAGTTGTCATGTATCTCTTAAGAATTGCCTAAGAATTACTTGATTAACTGAATATTTGATAGATTAAGGTTTAGATTACTCTGGAACTGCACCAAATTAATAGAACAACTTTAAAAATACAAACACCCTTAAGAGGCCACAAGTGTCTAAAACTTTCCATAAATTTAAAGTGTTATTGATAACAAAAATTTAGTTTTGCATGTAAAATACTTTTTATATTAATTTAAGAAAATTAGTATAAAGCATATTTAATCTTACAAGGGAATTGAGGGAATTTTAACAAGTCTCTTGGAGTTTAATATCTGTTTCTTCCTGAACATCCATACATCCAAACATCCATAAGTCTCACTGTTTCCTGAAGTGGAGAAAACCATTCCATTGTACCTCAATTTAATGTAATCTATCGCTAGACCACTAACTTCTCATACAAAATACATTTGACCTTTTAAGAAAATACAATCTGATGTTTCCTCCATGCCATCTGAGGGAGTCCTTTCTATTGTTACATATGATGAAATATTCTCCATTGTAAAAGAAATGTATTTTCTGCTATAAACGTTCTTTGTGCTGCTGTTTGCAGATGTTCTGGAGCTGGCTCACGTTCAGCACCTCTGTCCTGGACAGCAACTTGTAGCAATCTTGTTCACAGTGACACAAGGTTTCAATTACTTTGCTTATTGTTTTTCATGTTTTTTTTTTCTTAATGATATTAATTCTTCTGTTTTAGGAACTGTTCGCCAACCCCCCAGGCAGAGCCTCCCCCCCAGAGACCTGATGTAAGTATGTTTGCAATGCTGAGCCTAAAAGTGCCTCCATATCAGAAAATATTTTCTCTGGTTGTTGTGGAGTGACAGGAGCACTTGTATGTTGAGTGTGTAGCAAACTATCACTATTAACAACTGTATAAGTCAGGAAGAAAAAACTTTTTTTTAAAATTGAAACTGGGAAAACTCTGAGTGCAGGAATTCCTTTTGTGTTAGTTTATATATCTTGTCAATGAGTAAGGTAGGAATAGAGAGGTCAGTAGTCTTTGTTATATAATTGGATATTACTGAAATTGACACCACATCCCTTCCCCCTCACAGGCACAGATGCAGGAGGTTTGCATCATCAGATGCAAGAACAACTTTCAAGTAATGTATACATTCTTCTCTCATACACATAAAGAATCATGTATGCCTTCAGTATCCAGCAGAGGCATCAAAATTATTTTATTCTAACTAAAATCTAGCTTTATAATTTTTTCTGTTTAATACATTTCTAATTCAGTTAATTACGTTAAACATAAACCACCACTGTACAATAATAGTGCTCCTACAATATGGTTTTATTACTGCCCCCTTAAAAATGTATCTTTGTTTTTAAAAGTTGCAGGGGAATTGTGGAAATTAAAACAAACATCAGTAAATATGGCATTAAAAAGAACCATTTCTTTGAATGACTGGATTGAAAAGGGTATTGATAGATTAAATACCGTTGGATTATTTACAAAAGATGTACAACATAGCCCCTCAAGATTGGCTACTGTGTTCTAGCGTCAACTTCATTAGAAAATGCTGGGTTTGGAAAGATAAAGAAAGATAATTTGAATAACTTTGAAAATGTAGTGAAATCTGACAATAGAAAACATCTTATATCAAGAGTTTTTGAGACACTGATAAAACAAATAGCTGATAATAAATCCTCCAACCTCATGGCTTGGGAAAGAGACTTAAGGGTCTCCTACCCATTTGAAGTCTGGAGAAAGGCTTTCTCTTTAACAAATAAGTACGTGAACAATTCCTCTTATAGAGAGACATACTTTAAAACACTAAATATGTGGTATTATGTCCCTGCGACTATTTCGGATAAACTGGAGGATAAATTGTGCTGGAAGAAATGTGGAAATCAGTATCTCAATTACACATATGGTGGGAATGCCCAATGATTCAACTTTTTTGGATGAAATGTTTCGAGAAAACTGTTATCACTTCACCTCAAATTGCAATTTTTCATATTTTTCCTTTGGATCTAAATAAAGCCAATCAGGATTTTATAATACAGATAGTTATGATAAGTAAATGGCTTATAACTTATGAGTGGAAACAGAGTTTTTCGCATCCAGGAGTGAGATGAACTATCATAAAACGAATTAGAGCACTTGAAAGGGATCTCTGGTTGGCAGATTTGATTAATGCTGACACAGATAAATGGAAGGTGTGGGATAGTATACTCAAAGATTGTAGTAACTTTTTCTGGCCGTTTAGTGGTCAAATAGCAAAGATCGTAGTGGGCCAGGAGGGAGAGTTCTGAGAGAGTACCTTTTCCCAATCCTTCCCTCCCCCCACCCCCTTTTTTTTCCTTAGGCCGAAGTCTGATTATAGGCGGTAATTTATCTTCAGTCCATTTTTAAACTTAATACATATATGGTAGCCCTTTGGATAATATTATAATAGACCTGGTTTAATGTGGGTCACCTTCTAGTTTACAGTTGTCTGTTTTTCAGTCTTTTTCTATCCCAACATGAATGTAAAAGGTGTGAAATGTGTTTTAATGTTGTTTTATATTGTATTATTTGTCTGTTTGTTTGGTTTATAAAAATGTAATAAAAAGATTTGTAAATGTAAAAAAAACATGTTTTAGATTTGTCATATAAAAATTAAAGAAACCCTTAAGAAAATCCTGTCATATAGTGAGATTTCCATCAACATTTTACTGTATAAAGTTTAAATACTCTGATCACATTATTACTGTTAAAATATCCCTATGGATTAATGTATCGGAGGTTAACATACGTGTTCACTAAACTTCACATTAAAATTCCATAATAAGAAACTTAATTTACAGTTAACATGAACCAGCAAGTGTAATAAATTAAAAGGATAACAATACATGAGACGTTTGTCTCTTCTACATAACAATATAAAGCAGTTCAAAAACTTTCTCTGCAGTTCAATAATTTATGCAGTGAAAAATTACCAGATATTACTAGCTTTAAGTTATGTGTTTTGAATAAATTAAAAACAGGGAACAAAAATACCTCTTCATTATGTTTGCTCATTTGTACCGGTACAATTGCCTTCAGTGGCCACTCAATGATTAAATAAACAAATGAACCTCTATTGTATGACTACTGTTCATCTTATAAATCTAAAGTCATTAGGATGAAGCAGTATTAAGAACGTCACTGGTAACCCAAAGCTTGAGACTAATATAAGACGATGGGAATCTTGAGATAATATTTATATCATTCTCTCAAACTTGATATCTGCTCATGGAATGCAAAGTGAAGTTTAGAATCAGGAAGAAAATGTAATTTCATTTATTTTTTCTGTAACACTGATTGATTTCCTAAGGCAAAATGCAATAATATATATTATTTTTCAGCCTCTTGTCCCATCTGCGTCCACCCAAGATGTCCAGCAGTGGTTGCACCGTAACAGATTCTCTCAGTATTGCAGAATTTTCTCAAATTTCTCTGGTAAGTTTTTTTGTCACTAAATGGTTATCCTGCTTATAAAGGAACACAAAAAAGCCCCAAGTCGATAGAATTAAACTATTTCTGCAGCTGAAGTCTTTTTTTAAAAATCTTTGAGGCCCATTATTAAGTACCATACAGAATGGGCATTAGTGAGACTTTTTCATGGGTAAAATATAGAGAATGTATCTAAATGTGAGTTCATATTTTTAACATTTAATTGTAAAAATAGATTTTATACATGGTTTCAATGATCCCTTTAAGAGACAAGTTATTTTATTGCAGTTGCATAATTATGTAAATGCATGTTAACGGACCCCTGTTATAGTCTACAGTAATACACTTTGTAATACTTTAAAATCTAAATTTTCTTAGGAGGTTCATTTTAAGTGGTGTTTCTCCTCCCAAGCATATTGGCTTAGATCAGAAGATCAGCTTGTATTGTCATTGGATCAGGATGCCACTTGTTGTGCTTTATAGTTACAGATCTTGTCTAGAGAGCTGATCGTCTAAGTGCTTAGCATTGTCCAATTGTAGCTTAATTCCATTACTAATGGAAATGCCATGTCTGGGGTGGAATCTCTGTAGCCAAATGTTGATTCTGTTTAAAGCCATATCCTGGGAGGTTGGAACGATTAATGATGCAGTCAGTGAGACAGGGCGTCTATATTGTGCCTATGATTTGGGATCGAAGGCTGGAATCCAAGTCAGCAGTTAATTATTTGAAAGGCAACACCTTAACATGTGTAACTGGAGAATGGTATAGCAAAATTATTATACATTGGACTATAACCATTAGGGAAAGATTTGACACTAGGGGGATGAAACTTCTCCAATTCCTTTACTAACCTCATACCTTAATACATGGTTACTGAAGTCACCAGTTGTGCTCTCCACCATCCGTTAGATAGTGAAAAGGCATATGGAAAAAATATTTGCAATTGAATTAGGCATTTTAATTTGGGTTTGAAATGTATTTAATGTATTTAATTCCCACCTTTAGCACTATCTATTGAGACACCAACTGCTATATTATATATTTGCTACCGTTTAAGTCTTCCTGCTCATTATTCATGCATCTGCTTGTAGAACGGTTTAAAGGGCTATACTAGCATTAACCAAAAAAATGCCTGAAACAATACTTGATCGATACTTGATCCATTTTTTAACTTGCTTTCCCAAATTAATTTTTCAATCCTCTTTCTGGTGCACAGCAGTTTAGTGCATTCCATGTCTCTTGGTAAAAATCTGTGTAGTTTTGAAATAACACATGTATATACACAAAGGGCTTTATTCACTCCTCTAAACCTTTTTATTTATAATATTTTAGGAGCTGACTTATTAAAGATGTCTAGAGAAGATGTTCTGCAGGTGTGTGGGGCTGCGGATGGAATCCGACTCTATAATACCATTAAAAGCAGGTATGTAGATGTTGCCTGAGTGCAACCTATCTCACTCTTTCTCCCCATTCAGCAACAACTGATCCTTCTATTTATAATGTGATGACTAACTCTTTACATGGTAGCATGACTTCAGCGCGCCTGAGTAATGCATGCACACATGCGCTCCAAACAAAAGCGCGCCCATGAAATCGCACTCCGACATCTGCGAACATCGCATCTCAAGCATGGGGAGAACTGTATATAACCTGACACATTGATGTCAGGTGATTATTCTGCACAGGCAGTCACCTCTAGGACTGGTAAGGTATTATGTCATATCTAGTGCTGAATGCGAAGAGGGATGCGAGGTGTCCTAGAGGTGACTGCCTGTGCAAAATACTCACCTGACGTCAATGTGTCAATGTCAAGGTATATACAGCTCTTCCCCTGTCTCCCTATATATTCTGTGGGAGGGATGCGAGATGCGATGCGCACAAATGTCAGGGCGGGCTTTTGTTTGGAGTGCATGCTTGCACATGCATTCACGCTGAAATCGGGGTGCCTCTTTGTGTGTGTGTATATATATATATATATATATATATATATATATATATAAAATATATATATTTTTTTTTGCTTAAGCAGAAACGTGCAGCCCCGACTGACCATATATGTTTGTCATGAGCAAGAACAGAACAGGACAACCCTGCAGCAGAAACGGGACAATGATGAAAACCCGATATGCAGTAAGTGTTTTATATGGAAATGTAATTTGAAACAGTTTATTATTCTTTATCTGTAACAAGCCAACATATTTCGTATCACTATACAGGGGTTAAGTACAAAGCTAAAAAAAAAAAAGTTAAAACATCGCAAAAGAATGTAGGACCCTGGCTTTGAGCTTAGAATCAAACATACATAGAGCTTGTTCCCATATGACCAACACAAGATTGAAAACATACAATCTACATGGTTTTGTGTGATACAGGAGGGTGATAAATACAAGATGGCAGTATGTAAGGTAATCGGCTCAAGCAAGTGGAATTGTCTGTGTTGCACTGAAGATTGTAAGTGGTATTATGCTGAAGAGGGTGCAGTTGTGCATATTAAGGCTGTAGGTAATGAGCTTCTTTAGACAGATACATTTTTAGTGAGGTTTTGAAGGTTTTGAGGCAGGAGAATAGTCTAGTAGAGCGAGGCAAGGAGTTCCATAGAGATGGGGCAGCACAAGAAACGTACTGATGGAGGAGTGAGAGGAGGTGATAAGAGTAGGAAAGAAGAAGATGAAGAGGGTGGTTAGGGTGGTATTTTGAAACCAGAGCAGAGATATAAAGGGGTCCACTGTTTCTGATGGCTTTATGTGTTACAATCGTGATATTAAATTTATTCTTGATGCCTTGGGAAGCCAGTAGAGAAGAGGCAGACACTGAGCATTAAGTATGGTAGATTATGCCAGCAGAGTTGTTGATTATGGATTGGAATAGAGAGTTGTTACAGTCTTTATAAACATGTGAGCTTGTTCCTAAAATACAGGAACACCTTTAAAGTTACTTAGTCCATTATGAAGTTTAGATCTTCAAAATAAAATATTGTAAATATAGTATTTCAGTGGTCTGCAGGGATTCCCTACTAAAATGTCATGTTCTTTAACCCTCGAGGAAGCAATTTACTCCTACATATATCTCATTGTAGATCATACAAGAGATATGTTACTGCAAATCTTATGCACCCACTCAATTGCAGGCAAGTGTCAAACAGGTTCATCAAAATTAGTTCATCACTTTGCAAGAAAAATAAAAGCACCAGGCATGCACTTATTATTTTTGGGTCAGTTTTTCCAGTCAGCCAGGATTTTTTGCTGAGTTAATGCAGTCGTTTAGTGTAGATCGATATGAAATGACAGCTGTTTAGATTAAACGTTCACATGGCAGATCCACCAGTCCCCAGAGCTGTATCTGTACATCTCGTGCATGGTGGTGGAACGGTGCACAGCTCAGGACATTCCTGAGTCATTCACCCCAACCCCAGAGTATGTTCTGACAGCAGTATGACAGATGTGTCAGCTGGTGCTTAGGACAGGCATTGCAGGTACTTGCCAGGAGGCGGGGAGCCCGGAGGGAGGAGGATCTGGGTGACTACTGTAGGGGAGGCAGCCAATGTGTCCTGTTAATAACACCAACCTCATTATATCATCCTATATGCAGCTTGTATTAAAAGATAAATATGTCTTCTACCTAATGAATATTTAGTCTCTTGTAATAGAGTAATCGTTAATCAATTCTTATAAACCCTTTTGGTGAAAACGGATGGTCATAAACAAAAAATGACTCCATGTTCCACACAGCTTTAATTACAAAAAAATAATTGACAGCTAAATTATGTCTTGAGATTATTGGCAGCCTAAATGGTAATATTAATACTAGATATAGACTAAATAGCCAAGCATCACATGGTATGGCAACCCACTCCCTTCAGGTTACAGGTCAACAAGCGTCCAAAATGGAATCAGCTAAATTTAAATATATTTTTATGCTTTATGGCTTGATTTATTAAATATTTTAGATTTTTCCCATTCCCCCCATGCCCATTTAAATTAAGAACAAAATGCTTGAGATACTTTTATGAAATTTCCAAGGATGTAGATGTTCACACTGCAAGAGACAACCAAATTAAACCTAATTTGATTTATTTTGTCTTCTATAAATGCTCGCTAAATGCTATTAAATCTTGAAACTAAAACATTGACATTAACACCCAACAACCTGCTCTGCTTTTCCATAGCTGTGTACCACGCCATATTCCTGGAAGCTCTGACATCTTTGGAGCTGATTGAGAAGATTGCCAACCTATATACAGTTTCACCTCAGCAAATCAATCAGATTTATAGGCAAGGACCAACTGGAATCCATGTGGTGGTGAGCACAGAGGTGGGTACTGAGCTGCACTATAACCTTTAGATGTTTCCATGACACCATAATAATATTTATTAAAATACTCTTCTGCAGAGCTACTTTATAGACATCCAAGGGTATCTAAATTCTCCCATTTACAATATTCTCCTCTTGAAAAACTAGAAAATTGACTTTTTTCTAACAAAGTCAAAAAAAATAAACAGCCTTTAATTAACTGTTATATAGAGCCTGGGTAGCAATAAATAATTTGTTATCGATTTGTTTTGTCTTATCAAATGGGAAGGAGCAATAGTTGTCAGTAATCCGCTGTAAGAATGCAGACTTTCTGCACTTTTATAGCAGGGAGAAAATTGACTATTTATCATTTTTTGCACTGGAATTTGAAAGAAACCTTTTAAAAGTAATCTAATATATCTGATATATAGTTTCAAATAATTATTAATACATTAAAGGTTTGTTTGACATGTTCTAAATTTAAGAATATGCCAAAGGAATGAACAAACAAAAATAAAGTCCACTGCACTACTAAATTTGATGTAGTTTTATTTTTCTTTCCTTTTATGTCTTTATAATGAAAGGTCATAGTATTGTGTTGGTTTGCATTAGAATATAAAGGCTATTCGGAAGAGGTGGCTTGGTGCTAATCAACTAGCAGAGTCAGCTATACGTAGGTGAAATACAAATAACCAAATTCCATTGCCCAACTCCTGATACCTTTAGGACGTGTTACATTTCAATAATATTTCTGGAATTCCCCTTAAGTATCAGGTGTGACTGTCAGATGATTGATAGCTTCTAAATGCTGCTAAGTTGTGGTTTTGGAACATAATTGTGGTCTGATTGAGATGTTTGCAATACATATTAATTAAATATAAATAAAGCTTTTGCTCTAGAAGCCCATCTCCTGCGGGGTGTTGGGTACAGTGGTGGGGCTATAGGGCATCGTATGAAGATTCCAAGATGTTTGCTTTGTTAGGGTGCCATGATGATGTCAGATGGCACAAAACTCATTCCACAGATGTGTCCATCATAGAGATACAATCAAGGGGAGGCACTATGGGCCTCATTCAATTGTGATTTGGCCAATTGAATAGGGCCCTATATAAGCACAGAGCATATTTATTTTACAGAAGTTTTTAGTTAGTGATGACCTTGCCTTTAGATAAAAGTTCACTAACTAAAAACTTCTGTAAAAAAAATATGCTATGTGCTTATATAGAGCCCTATTCAACTGGCCAAATCGCAATTGAATAAGTCCCTATGTATTTATGTATTACACATGCCATGATCATTAGTGACAAGATTTTTAAGGATTATATATGGAGAGAAACAGCATAAATCATAAACTAGCAGATCCCACGCCAAAAGATTGTTACTAATCCTTAGTAATCAAGACATGAGAGAAAGGAGTTACATTAACAAACTTTTATTATAATGAACGTTCAATGTTTAAATGTAACTAATTTAGGATTGGTAGCTATCTTTTGCAGTGGGATTTGCTAGTTTATGAAACATGCTGTTCCTCTCCCTATATGCTTAGAATATAGATTAGTGGCATTATCCAAACATAAAAGGGATTTACACATAAAACAGTATTTACCCACTTCCTTTTAGTGAAGGTGGCTTCTTCTTTAGTTTGTGGTCAATATATTTAAGGCCACTCACTCTTGTGGCAATTCCTTTTTTAAACTTTTTTAAACATGAACGTTGAATTGCTATATCTTTTCAGATTTTCACAATGAATCTCAGAATGAATTAGGAATGTTTTCCACGCCTTGATTGATTCTTTCACCTTCAGTGTATGTGGAAGGTCATTAGTGATAGTCAGTATGTTCTTGCATTGCTCAGTTAGGTATTAACAGCTCCTGTGCCTGCCCCCTCACTCATCAATCATCAGTACAACTGGGATGTCAAATAAAGGACCACTGCAGTGTAATATTTATAGTTTGCTCTTTTTGAAGAACTTGACTTAATAATGGATAAAATGTGTTTACTTGGTTGAAAATAAATTATAGCCTTAAATGTTTAACTATTGTATTCAATATTGTTTTAGACATTTTGATTAAGAGTGGGAGGAACAATGAATGCAGATAAGATTCTGTACTCATTTCTGTTGACAATAGTAGTCCGTGGCAGAATATGGCTCCACAGGATAACCCCCCTCAAGTTACAGACAGACTAGCAGTCTAAATGATCTACCCATGACACAATCTATCTTTTATTTATTGTCCAGTGGAACCTCTATATTCGTTAGCCCCTATTTTCATCAAATCAAAAAAATTTAATTTTTCATCCAAAAATCCAATATTTGTCACAAAATTCTATGTTTGCCAAATTCAGTATTTGTCCGCCCCTCAGGGATGGATTATATGTGCAGACCTGGTAGCTCCATTACTGTGTTATGAAACGGCGCCCCTCTGTTTTCTTACCTTTAATCAATATCAGTGTGGCCTATGTCTATTTCTAAACTGGAGAAAGATTGCAACATTCTATAATTAAAAAAAATATTATTACTTTTTTTCCCCCAGCATACAGCATAGTCTTTATCTGACTTATTTAATGAAATCACTGTTGTCATTCACAGATGGTGCAGAATCTCCCAGATGAAACCTGTTTTACCATCAGCACCCTTAAAGGTATTTTACATAATTTTGTGTTTTTTGATCGATCTACTATTAAATAGGTTTCTTTAAACCTTTACTTTTCCATAGCTGAGTCTCTCTAATGCTAAGGTTCCTGATTTTATTGAAGAAATACCACACTGATATCCTATCATTATCTGTCCAGGAGATAAACTATACAGGTTCTGCCTCTGTTTAGGAAAGAACTATAATGACACATTTTGTTACTTATTCTTAAATGAAAACACCTTTAAATTATATTTGTATTGTCTTTTTAAGAAGTTTTTTATTTAATGTTTTTATACATTGTTTTTTCTTTTGCAGCGGAAAACAGTTCCGGGTACAACATCATTTTAAAATGAAGAAACAGAGAAGTGTACAACTGAAAAGGAGTCTTGATCTGGTCCCTCATAATAAGCACAGAAGTATTAAAGGGCCGGTGAACAAAACTGGTTTATATCTTAAATCCCCACCTATTAATTGGACCTGTGTACCTAAACTTCAAGTCCCTGTTCTGTGTCACATTGTTTCCATTGGACAGATTGTAATTGCATATAAGCCTTTTATGATACCAGTCTTAAATTCAAACTGCACACTGTGAGATATTGTAAATAAGTGACATCCTAACGCTAGGTTCTTTGGCTATTTCCATGTATTGTCACCCCATCATCTTTGTGAATAAGTGAAATGGTCCACCTGTCTTTTCGCCAAGTGCCTTGTTGCAGTAAATATTTTTTTTTTGGTATTTTTATGTAAATAAACTATGTTCCAGATAGGGATTCTTTTTTTTTTATGAAATGGTATAATATGTTCCTGCTTGAAAAACACTTGAATGTCCCAAAGACAATTTTTTTTTCTCTTTCAAAGATTTGTATAATAAAATGTAATTATAAAACCAGAATAATAGCTGTTTTACCTTTTTGATTGAATACTGTTTTAACCTTGTGTCCTGCTGTAGTTGGAGGCAGGGTTCTCTGGGGTGTACTTGCAGTAAATGCTGACCGTGGGTGTAGGAACTTGGGGGGGGGGACTAATCCCCCCCAGATTTGTCTATGTATATTTGTTTGTATGTATGTATATATAAGCTATTTTATGGCCTATTTATACAATGAGCTGTATCCCCCCCAGAATTATTCTGGCTCCTACATCCCTGATGCTGACGTAGGCTGCACCCTATAGCGCCAGGGAGCTTTATGGGTTTGGTGCACTTATGTGAACTCACACAAAATTATGCTAAACCTGAGGTCTGCCTCCAAAACCAAGTAGTAAAAAAACAGTAATCATCAAAAAGCTGACTAGCTCTTCTAGTCTACATGGAAATATGTATATAAGGTAGTATTTTTTTGAGTCTGTATAGTCCTGAAATGCTGGAATCTGCTTTATGTTATGAGCAAAGTTTATATAGAATACATGGTACCTCAATTGTAGTAGCTGTTGAATATACCTGACCCTAGAGATGAACACATGCTCTGACTCTTGGTCCTTGCCTGGATTTCTCTCCACCTCATTTTAAAATGCACAATTTTTTATTCTTTTCCAATTGTAGATATGTCTAATGTGGTCACAACCAATTGTGAATTATTACTGATTACTCAAGAATACAACTAAGTGCATCATGTGCTGTGAATCTGTTGTATATTTATCAGCCTCTATATTTCACAAAGTGCTTTGCTATCTTTAAAACCCATATAACTGTTGTTAAATCAGTAAGATGTGTATAATATATATATAAATATATTTGTTGGAAGAGTGGTAAAGATTCTTTATAATTTGCATAATACCCTTACTAGAGTTTCCTAAACTGTCCAGTGGGAGTTCAAGGGCTATTGCACTAATGCAGAGCAGTTTTTTTATTTGAGTTTTTCACACATATTCTAGTGAACGCTATGCACAAAGGAGCTTCTGTAATGGAGATGGTTGGATGAATGCCTAGTGTATGTGTAGTTTTTTTTTATAAACTAATGAATACATTCTGCTGTTTTTTCAAAACCTAAAAAAATAGCTATTTTTGTAATGAAAAAATTGCAGAATTTTGTTGAACTCCGTGGCAAGTTTGTGTCTTGGCTTAGGCCTAGGGCAGCACATTTTCAGGGAATAGGAGACTGGCATGAGTGTAGTAATCCTTATGATTTTAATATAGCAAGGGAGAGGAAGAGTAATAACTCAATGTGGAGTGGTGGAGCCCCTGGTTATACCATCTTCTGGATTAGGAGACGCAACATTCTCTTCCTCATTAAGTAAAGTCAAATTTTACAGTTTTTAAAGAGCTAGAATTCAGAATGAACACACTTCAAGACAGCGAAAAAGAAAAGGCAACTACTTCCAGTTTCTTTTTCCTATCATATGATTATGACGGAACTGATTTTTGTTATTAAGATATCCCTTTTTTTAAAAATCTGAAACTGTTCATGAACAATTTTAGATCTTCAAAAAACCTAGCATAATATATTTCACATCTGTAACTAAAGACTTTCTAAAGATGGAGACCCCTGTTCTAATTCCAGGCATTCCATCTGTATCGTTCTCCCATCACGGTGCTGTCTATGTCAAGCTCTAGACTAGAGAAAGATTGCAACATTTTATCAGAAACTGTGGTTGTGACTTTTTCCCAACAAAAAACTTACAATTATCAATTAAACTCCTTTGGGCATTCATTGGTACGTATTTACACAATCTCCAGAATACAAATATGTAGCAAGTCTCTGGACATACAACACTGGGTGTCTCCTGGTTCTGAAACCTGTATATAGTTTTTTTTTTTTTTGTGTGTAAATTTTAGATCATTTTGACTACTGGCTCAGGAACATTTTTTTGCTGTTGTAATGAGCTTATTATGGTGAGAAGATACCAAAAATTGGGCTGTGCAATTCCCACTTCTTATGCAGGAAGCCAAAATCTAGTTGCTTAAATGTGGTTGTGTTTGTGTAGATTTGCTCCACAATAAGGGCAAATGTGATATACGTCCGTCTAGGTCCCTGGTTGGAATAAAATATAACACTGATTTATCTCAGTCTTTGAGTGGCCTTACGTTTCTTATTTAAATACATGCTTAGCTATCCTTAAAAGTAAAACAATCAGGCATCTATGGGGCATAACAAAGCCAAAAGAGGGGAGAACTTAAATTACAATTTGTATAAAGTATAAAGCACTCTCTGTACTGGTTCAGTATATACCCTTATAAGTGTGTCATATGATCAGTTCAAGTTTTAGTTAGTTTCTTTAAATTAGAAATCATATGTAAAGTTGTTGTTTGACGCATGCATTAATTGATTAAGCCACTGGACCCAAGTCTATAACAATAACCTTTGGGATTGAAAGAGGAGCAGTACAGGAAGTGAAGTAGACTGAAAAATAATAATGTTTGATTTGCCTTTTTCCCCAATACAATTTGACCCATTATTTAGACAGGAATATAAATATGAATTTTCTGGGTCATTTTACGTTGACATTTTACCCAGTAAAAAAATGCATTGTAATGTTCCTTTTTTACCCTTTCATTGTCACTGGGTCATGCAAGATGTCTAAACGGAAGCCAAAGATGTAGATTGGTGTAATATTTTATGAATGGATATCTGTGTGCAGTAAGATACTATGGCCCTCATTCAATTGCAATTTGGCCAATTGAATAGGGGTCTAAATAAGCACATAAGATATTTTTTTTAAAGAAGATTTTAGTTAGTAAACATCTATCCAAAAGCAAGGTTTTCACTAACTAAAAACTTCTTTAAAAAAATATGCTATGTCCTTATTTAAAGGCCCTATTCAATTGACCAAATCGCAATTGAATGAGGGCCTATTACAGTAGGTGATGGCCATAGACATATGTGTATAACCATATATTCCCAATGTGTGCTCCTTGTTTTCTGTATGCTGAATAAAATATGCGGTTTGGGCTCTTTTTTTGTGACTTCCAGTCTAACATGCTCAGCTGGTCTGAGTACAAAGCAGTCTTAAATTCTCTAATTTCTTTGTGTATCTTTGATGAATTGGGTGTGTCAATAATCTAAAGTTTTGGAAATTAATGATACCCCATCTCTACATGTAGTGATTTAGATTCATTTTGCAATATGGTGGTGATGGCAAATTGTAGCATGTAATTTTGCAATAGAATTTCTGGGTTGTGACTGTTTTTGTATATTTTTCCCTCTTTTTCCTAAATCAATCAACTAATTATCATTTGTAAGCTGTTCTTATGAATTCTGTACCGCACTTGAGTTTTTTTAAATTGTTTCTAAGCCTGTGAGCAGTTTAATTGTTTATTTGTTACTACCCCTTTCTGCTAATTGTCAGCCCTTATTGGTTTTGCAGAGGGATTTCCAGCTATATGTTTGCTGGAAATAAATTTGCATTTGTAAGCAATAATATTTGGGTGAGGGTCTGCCAGGGTGGATGAAGTGTTGACTGAACCATTTATCAATTACTGCCACTTTTTATTTTCTACATTAAATGAAAAAAAGCATATTTTGCACTGGCTATTTACTATTGTACCAGAAGCATTCTGTAAACTGGAATCTGTAATAAATGCAAATAAATTTTTACAAAAGTATACATTTGATTGTTATGTATTTTTTTATTCTCCAATACCAGAATCCAGATGAAATACTTATTCCAGATATTGAAAGATGCAATCATTTCTGAATTCAGTTAACCAAAATCCTTCATTGTAGAGAGAAAATACTATATTACCAACTCACACTATGGCTCAGATTGAATTCACTCCAAATCTAACGCACTCCATCAGATAAAGGCTTGAAAATCAAGAGGAAAAAGTTATTTACATTTTGAAAATGTATTAATAATTGACTTAGGTGTAGGCATTTAAGTTATTAATAATATAGCCTCCCATAAGCAGCTGCATAGATAATGAGCATTGATGACTGGCCACACAACCAATGAGCTACTTCATGTGGCCAGTTATTTAAGTGAATGAAGTTGTGTTGTGACATCAAAATTCAGTGATAATCTCTTGCTGTCTCTCATCAGCTCCCAGTTGTGATGGAGACACTTTATGTGATTTTAGTGTGCCAGTTTTGCAGGGGACAATTATATATTGCAATGTTATAGAGTGAGGGTGTGAAGCAGGAGAATAAGTGTGTGCGACTTTTAGGCTGAGGGCTGTTATTAGGTAAATATAAGAGACTGAGCACATCTATTTTGTTTATTCAAATGACCCTTTGGGATTAGTCTCCCTAAGGGTGATGGGGGACTCTAGACGTGGACCCCTTGCTTACCTTGTCTTATGGAGTTATCAGCTACACCCTAGTGATAAGGCCCAATGAAGACTGAAACATACGTTTGTGTGTGTGCGTTTATATATTATATACGTGTATATGTACTGTGTAAGTTAATGTTGGAGGGGGTCCAGGAAGTGCAAGAAAAAAATTTGCCCGCCCCCTTTTCTTTTTGCACCGGGGCCCCCCATGCACTAGCTCCTCCACTGATTACCACAGCATTCCCTTGCACCACCTGCAATAGTTTAGTTAGCGACCCCATTACACTACCAAAGTTTTTAACTGAATCTTGAAATGTACACTACTGGCTTCGGTAAAGCTGATCTCAGAATGCTATCATGTTGCACAGTGGGATTAATTGCTGTAAGTAAAAGGATGAGTCTGGGTAACAAATGACTGTTGAAATGACACCACAGATCATTGCACACTGGTGATACAAGGTTCCCTATAGCAACACCTAAACATATATAGACCTATTAAATATTAAACCTGCATAATAATAAAGTGTCTTATGCCTGTCGCCCATTACAGAATGTATGCAAAAGAACATGTTGTATTTTTATAAAGTTACAATACTCAATATAGAAAAACAATATGTGGATTTAAATTGCCCAACAACTCTCCAATTATGCAGGTCTTTCAGCGACTTGCCCGTCAAAAAATGACGGTCAATAAAATTGTAAGGCTGGGAATGCTGTTTGATACACAATGTAAACCGTTTTATACTGTGAGTACCTTCGGCGCTCATTGCGATTCTGGCCCTGAGCGCCTTTGGTTCTCATCACATGCCTCGCAATGTGCGCCTTCGGCACTCATTGCAAGCCACTCCTGTTGTGTACTTTTTGTCCTCTGAGCACCGTCATGAGTCATGATAAAGAGAGAGATATATTTCTATGTATATGTAGTTAAGTAATAATTAATGATTTATTCAATACATTTATCTACTTTAATTATTTCTAATTCCTATATGCAGCGAGCAATAAATAGGCTGAAGAGCTTACAATCTGTTTGTATTTTGCGTCTGCATAGAATATAAATTTTGAGTGTTGATGCCCTGCTTCTAAAGTGTAATGAATGTTCTAAGTATGCAGTATAAATAGGCTGTGTATGTGAGGTAAATCCGTTTGTGTATTGTGTAAAGTGACATTGTATATTCACAATGTTATTAATGTGTTCCGCGGCTCGGGAGCATTTCCCGGCTTTTGTAATAGTGTATTTTGTATGTGGTAGTTAGATGTGTAAAGTGCTATGCATTTAGCAGTGTTTTGCACGTTCCGTGGTCGTGTAGCCTCGTTTTCATTTTTTACGGCGGCCATTTTTTTCCTCCCTTAGGCGATTTTCGAGTGCCGAAAATCGTCTAAATCCATTTAAATTTGCGTTCCACCTCCCTTCCAAGTGCTACGCGTTAACGGAGCCAAGTGCTACGCATTAACGGGGCTAAGTGCTACGCATTAACGGGGCTAAGTGCTACGCATTAACGGGGCTGGGGCTGTGCTACACGTTAACGTGGCTGGGGGGTGCTACACATTAATGGGGCTAAGTGCTACACATTAACGTGGCTGGGGCTTTGCTATGCGTTAATGGGGTTGTGGGCTAAGTGCTACGCGTTAACGGGGCTAAGTGCTACACGTTAACAGGGCTGGGGCTGGCTGGGGCTAAGTGCTACGCGTTAACGGGGCTAAGTGCTACACGTTAACAGGGCTGGGGCTGGCTGGGGCTAAGTGCTACGCGTTAACGGGGCTAAGTGCTACACATTAACGGGACTGGGGCTAAGTGCTACGCGTTAACGGCTTGTGGCTAAGTGCTACGCATTAACATTGTATGCACCACGCAAAACATGACGACGTCTCGTAGTTAGACAATTATAATATTTGATCATAATTACCTTGTTCTCTGAGTACATTCCAAGGTATATGTACTCTGATATTGCTCCACCACGGTGTTTACTGCCCTGGGAATATCAGTTTCCATTTATTGTAATTTGTGTTCCAGGATAATTTGCAGTGGATTCCTATCTGGAGCACCATTTGGTAAAGGCCCAATCACATACTCTATGCATTCTGATACAGAGTAACACTGATAAAGACACACAACAACTTTGAGTTTTAATGAAATCTGAGATCTATGGTGGCTTAAAGAACGATCGTCATGTTGTATCAGTGGATCTGTTAGTCGTGGTTTGGAAATCTTGAGAAAGGTACACCATGTCGAGTACAAATATCACTGTGCAGGGAAAACACTATCCACACTGACTTGGGGTGTGTATACTGTTATGGGAATGTATACATTGTATATGGTATACATTTGTGTGTGCAATTTAGAGGAGCCATTGACATGGTGCTGACTGAATAGTAGATAATGATCCCCAAAATGTATATCTTATGTATCCCATTGGTGCAGCTGCGTGGCATGGGGGGGGGGGGGGGAGGTTGAGAAAGAAAGGGAGAGAGGCAGAGAGAGAGGGAGAGAGGCAGAGAGAGAGGGAGGGAGGCAGAGAGAGGGAGGCAGGCAGAGAGATAGGAAGGGAGAGAAAGAAAGTGAGAGAGAGAGGAGGTAGGGAGAGAGAGACAGAGTGCACACAGAGCACAGAGAGAGGAGACAGAGAGAGAAAGCACACACACAAAGAGAGGGCACACATAAATAGAGGGCGCACAGAGAGCGAGACCGAGCACAGTGAGAGACAGAGGCTACACAGAGACAGCACAGACAATTGAACACAACATATGACACTGTCATTTATAACGGCAAGTTACTAATATATATATATAGTATATAATAATCTGGAACCAAAGCAGGCCCAGGTGGAGGCCAAACAAAAAAACATTTGCACCTCCATTCACTAGTTACACCACTGACTTACACAGCTGCACATGTTCATTTTGATGTGTTTCATAAACGACAGTGGTGCATTAAAATTGTAAGTAATAGCATAACAAAAGTTATATCTAAAGAATGAGTACATTTTGTAGCTGCAATGTTCAAAGATATATACTGTTTATAAAGGGGTTAATGTGGGAAGAATGGACATTGTTACCAACCTTCACTAAACAATGTTGATGTCCAAGATTCCATGTGAATAGAAACCTGAAAACTAAAGTATTTCCTGGGTGTATCCAAACAAGCCAAAGATGTTATCTGAGCTTGTCAGACTCATCCATGTGGTTTGGGAGCTGTTACCTAATGGACCACTGCTTTTGAGGAAAAAATACATAAAAAGACTTCACTGATGAGGCCCAAATGAGGCCAAAACGTACGTCTAGGATTTGCAATTTCTCCTGCTCATGGTAGAATTGCCTGGTATTTTGGGGCTGGATCTCTACTGAGTAAGACCAGACTGATATACTACAGGATATTTCTCCCTGTGAAGGGCACAAGTGGCTAAAATAGGTTGATCTCAGAGTAGGTAACCAGACCTATAGAACAAACCTACTTAGGTGTCGTTCGTTCTCAGATGAGCTCCTCTGACTCTGTTTAAAAAAAAAAAAAAAATACGTAGCCAAATGATAGAACATTCATTAGCCAATATTGTTTGCTTAGGTTGTAAAGTGGAATGATGCCATGGCCTCTTTGGTTATGCCTCAACTCTCCAATGATTCAGGTGCAATATGCTATGGGTTGACATGTAATGTCACACTGTACCCAGCTTTCCTAAACTGCAGAGGCCTTATATGAATATCGAAATGAAAGTCAGAAAACATTGACCCAATTTACTTATAGGAATACAGTCTTAAAGGTAAATGGAGTGCAGAATGTTTAAATATTAGAAAAGTTGACTGCTTGCATGAAAAATATTAAGTGAGACTCGTTAAAATTCTTTGCAACGATCAGGAAATGCCTTTGTGTGCACGGAGCATACAGCTGTGAGTGGGACTTATTGGCAGAGAAGTATGATTCATAGAGCTATACTCCTGCACATTGGATGGAAGGGATCAGTCGCTAAAGGCAAATATACATTTAATGCTGTTTATTCTGCTACAAGACCTGAATTTTCAAAAAAAAAATCACATTATAAAACTTCAACATATACCCTCTTTTGGAGCAATAAAGAAAATCAATCTTAGTTTGTAGAGTGTAGTACAAATTGCTGACTCCTTAGGTCCTTGTGGTCTGACATGCAATGCTTCCTGTATAGTGTATCATTGGGCAGCTAGTTTTTTTTTTGTGATCGTTTTTATAGAAGGGAATGAGAGACGTAGCATTATTAGATTAACAAAACAATACAGCGTCAACATACATTATATACAAATTACAACCCAATAAAGAAAAAAACATATTGTTTGTAATTTTTCACAATATTTTTTGTTTTTCTGTACAATAAGTATGCTTATTTTATATCTGGTACTCGTAGGATTTTATTCTACATTTGCCATTTAGAGGTGTGGAAACAATTGCGGGCTTGAGGAATTGTAGCAATTGCATAGCGATTTGTGATTGTAACATTTACGGGTCAGATTTTGACAACCACAGGGATTATCAGCCTGTAACCTGCAAATAGTTTACGGGTAGCTAAAAGACACCAATTGAATAGCAAATTAGTTAACGGGCTCCAGTAACTAACAATTGCTCAATTGAATAGGGGCCCAGATATACTAAATGTTACAGGGCCTCATTCAATTGCAATTTTGCCAATTGAATAAGGATCTATATAAGCACCGAGTATATATTTTTTACAGAAGTTTTTAGTTAGTGAAAACCTTGCTTTTGGATAGATGTTCACTAACTAAAAACTTCTTTAAAAAATATATGTTATGTGCTTATTTAGAGCCCTATTCAATTGGCCAAATGGCAATTGAATGAGGGCCACAGTGTTTGAAACTTCCTGGACATCCTATCCATTTAATTATTATCCTACATAGACATAATGCATTAAGATTTTACATTTCCAATAGTTCTCAAGAAGCTCACCCTTCAGGATCTATGGCCTACTGAGAATTTATGATATTGTTTATTGATTTTTATGTATTATCATGGATTTGTGAAGCATCAGTAACAAAATATATATTACTAGCGACTTGCCCGTCAAAAATGACGGCAATAAAAACTGAAGCCTGGCAATGCTGTTTGCCACACAATGTAAGCCTCTCCCCCTCTACTTTACTGGCCTTGTGATGAGCGCCTTTGGCGCTCATCACAGGCCTTGCAATGAGCTCCTTTGGAGCTCATTGCGAGTCTCTCCCTCTGTCTACTTCCTCCCTCGTGTCTTATTTCCCCCCTCCTCTCCCTCCCTTGTGTCTCCTTCCACCTCGTCTACCTCCTTTGTATCTCCTGCACCCCTGTGTTTTTACCTCCCTCTCCCTCCCGTGTCTCTAAACCCCTCCCCTGTGTCTCTTTCCCCCTTCTCCCTCCTATGCATCTCTCCCCCCCCCCCTGTGTCTCCCCCAACCCTCCCCTGTGTCTGTTCCCCCCTGGCCTGTGTCTCTTTCCCCCTCAGCCCTGTGTCTGTTACGGCCTTCCTCGTGTCTCCATTTCCCTCCCTTGTGTATCTTCCCCCCTGCACTCTCTCCCCTGTGTCTCTTCCCCCTCCTCTCACTCCCCTGTGTCTCTTCCCCCTCCTCTTTCTGTGCCTCTTCCTCCCTGTCTCTTCCCCCTCACCCTCTGTGTCTCTCCCCACTCTGTGTCTTCCACCCTCTCCCTCTGTGCCTCTTCCCCCGCCTCTCTCTGTGTGTCTCGCCACTGTGTCTCTTCACCCCTTCCTCTGTTCCCCCCCCTCTGTGCCTCTTTCCCCCCTCTCTCTGTACCTCTTTACCCCTTCCCTCTGTGTCTCTTCCTCCCTCACCCTCTGTATCTCTCCCCCCTGTGTCTCTTCCCCCCTCTCCCTCTGTGCCCCTTCCCACTCTCCCTCTGTGCCTGTTCCCCCCCCTGGCCTGTGTCTCTTTCCCCCTTCCCCCTGTGTCTGTTCCCATTTCCCTCCCATGTGTATCTTCCCCATGTTCTCCCTCCCGTGTGTCTTTTCCCCCTCCTCTACCTCCCCTGTGTCTCTTTCCCACCTATCCCTCTGTGTCTCTCCCCCCTCCCTCTGTGTCTCTTCCCCACTCTCCCTCTTTGCCTCTTCCCCACTCTCCCTCTGTGCCGTGCCTCTCCCCCCCCCTCTTCCCCACTCTCCCTCTTCCCCACTCTCCCTCTGTGACTCTCCCCCCCCTCTTCCCCACTCTCCCTCTGTGACTCTCCCCCCCCTCTTCCCCACTCTCCCTCCCCTCTTCCCCACTCTCCCTCTGTGCCTCTACCCCCCCCCCCCCTCTTCCCCACTCTTTTACCTGCTCTCGGGCCGCGCGGCTCACGCCGCGCTCTGCGCATGCGCAGCTCGGGCGCAGAGCGCGGCTTGCGCCGCGCTCTGCGCAATGCGCAGCACTGCGCAGCACTTTATAATTGTCTAACTGCGATTCGTCTGAAGCGTGACGACGAATCGCAGTTAGACAATTATAATATGTGATGTTAATATTTTAAGTAGAACATTCTAATATGGAATTTTATGTAAAACTATAAGAAGTAATAAGTGTAGTAAAATTAAATGGAAGTTTGCAATTCTTGTTGGTCAATCAACCTTCTTATCTTCCCCTCTAGCCTTCCTTCTTATCTTTCTGTTTTTGTAACCCTACAACATTCTAAGTACTAACTACCACTAAAACAGTGCCATAAATGTGTATTACCTAAAGGCTTTTGAAAGTTAGGAAACAGGCATACATGTATGTGTGTGTGTATGTCTGTGTGTGTATGTGTGAGTGAATGTTCAAAAGAGTTTCTCTTATATATAATGTAATAATTTGTTTATGTAAAGTAATTAAATACCTCCCCTTCTGGATCGCTACCTTATCGTGGTGAAGGGGCTTGTGTACCTCAATGAAGCTCTGAGCTATACATGTAAGGTCACCTTTAGATGGGCAGGTCATAGCAGATAGGTCAGACAAATTGTGGTCTACTGGAGAAGGAACTGGCAGCCCACTCCAGTATTTTTACCATGAAAACCCTAATGGATAAGCACAACTAGAAACACAGTCAGATGTGCCTGGTGTGCTGTATCCTATGGTCACCAAGAGTTGGACATGACTGAAGGACTGAACAACAACAACAATTAAATACTTAACCTTGATTAGATTTATATTACGATGTAGATCTCACTGTTTGCATTGTCCTTGGCATTGCTTTTCCTTCCTAAGGTTTCCAATGAGATGCCATATCAAATCATCTACACTATGTACCAATCTCAACAAACTACTCACATTGTCTAAACCCAACATAAACAAACCAGTCTCATCAAGAGCACTATTGTTCAAAAATACCTCTCTATTCACCGCCTTCTCATCAAGACAAACCATCCACATTTCTAATTCCTTTACCTCTCACTTCAGATCACAGTTTTCAAGTCTTCATCCCCATTTCTTTAGAAAACCTTCATGTAACGCCGGTGACTTTCAGATAGGGGCTAGAAATTATAGACCATCCTGGGAGTTGAGATGTGAGGTCAAGGGCTGCCAGATATCAAAGTAAGGTAGGGCTAGACTGCTGGCCTTTTGTAGTCATCAGTTTTTTCCTTCACCCTTGATGCAGCCTTTCTTCCATCGCTGCGGCATGACCAACAATACGGTGCTCCATTCAGGGATGGTGCATTGGGGATTATTAGGTGTGACATGGTACAAGCAAGGAAGATATGGGTAGGTGCACCAGGCCCAACACTATGTTCAACAAACACAATCACCCCTGAAGGCCAAATGAGAATCCCAATGGGTGCAACTTTCACCACTAGTGTCTTAGGCTGCGGACCCATAAAATATAGCTGTTATGTAAGAAGTCACCCGGAGTTGATCAAAAGTCAGAGACTGACCATTATTAGCCCCAGGCTCTCAGAGAACAGGTCCTTCTGGATCAATTACTAATTGCATTGACTGCTGATCTTCTAGGAAATCAAGTATTTGTAGAGCAATTTGTACTGTAGAAAGGGCAACTTTTATTCATGTAGATAAGTGAAATTTATTAAAATTGTTCATATGAAGTTACAGTTATATTGTTAGTTAAAATAAAATGAGTACTGAAAAGGCAAAAAAAAAAAATTGCATAATACTTGTACATCAGTTTTCTTTTTTAAATGTCAGGATCTCCATCAGACAAACTCAGATTTGGATATGTTTATTGTTGTTATTCTTTACTTTTTAATCATGTCCGACTCTCCCTGACCCTATGGACAGCAGCACGCCAGGCACATCAGCCACTGTTCCTCTGAGCTCCCTCAAGCTCATGTTAATTGCTTCAATGACCTCATCTATCCATCTCTGCCTCTGTTCCCTTCTTCATGCCACTTCAATCTTTCTCAGCATCAGAATCTTCTCTAGTGAATCCTGCCATCTCATGACGTGGACAAAATATTTGAGCTTCAGCCTCATGATCAAATCTTCCAGTAAACAGTTAGGCTTCATTTCCTGTAGTATTGATTGATTGAATATTCTTGAAGTCCAAGGGACCCTAAGCAGTTTTCTCCAACACCACAATTCCACAGAGCTCAGCCTTCTTTATGGTCCAGCTCTCACATCCATATGTTACTACTGGGAATACCATAGTTCTAACTATGCAGACTTTTGATGATAGTGTAATATCTTTACTTTTTACTAGCTTGTCTAGGCTTGCCACCTCGGTTTGTCAGAAGGAAATCATTACATTTTCAGTAGCTGCTTTTGCACCGGGTGATGAGTACAAACTTACAACAACTTCAGAATGCCTTTTACACCAATGGTAATTACTTACCTTGTATTGTTTTTCCTATTAAATATACTGTATATCCTTATTTACTCTGTTTGACACCAAATGAGGGCCAGTTCTAGGGTTTGTGGTGTGAGGCAGAAAGGGGGGGAAACCCCACTAGGAGACCCCAGAGTTTATTATTATTATTATTATTATTATTATTATTATTATTAGCAGCAACTACTAACTATAATATTAATCTCCATATACACTAATGTCTTAAAGTGTATCTGTCATCACAATACAAGGACTAACCAGTTTATGATCTCCTAAGCATTATCTGAGAGCAAATATTGTCGTTTGCAACAACTAAAAATGATTGCAAGCTCCCAGGTGTAGTCTGAACTAATTAATATAAGATATTGATCTATTTTACCACTCTTCAAGAAAGACCTGTGTTTGCAAGCTCCAATGGCTAATCTGAAATACATAAAATCAGATAGTTTAACCACTTTGCAAGACTAAAACTAATTCAAGCTGTTATGAGTAGTCTGAGTTTAGTAAAGTTAAATTGCAAGCTCTTACAACACACTGCAACACTAAATTTGATTGTGAGCTCATAGGACTGTAACAAATTGAAAACAGTTAATGGTGATATTATGTACAGACATATATACACACACAGGTCTGTGGTGCAACAAAATGCTGGAGCCCCATGCAAAATCAGCTGAGGGGCTGCTAACAAATTTGAACATTAATAGATAATTCTGTACATATTTCACAACCTGCTTCTTCCATGGGGCTTGAAAAGGTCTTAGTTCAAGCCTACCCCAGCAGGACTGTGTAGTTCCCCCTACCTCTGGTACAGAAGATGGCCTCAGAATATCAGGAATACCATATAATCCCTTAGAATTAGGATTAATGCACAGAAAGACACTTACACCTTGTCTATGTAAGTTCAGATATCACTGACATACCTTAATTAATTGGCACATTTTATACAAGTTTCTGGCATACAGGCTGGCCAATCAGTAAAACACATCCCTAAATAATTGGCTGCCCCTTGTTTATTGGGAAAACCCTGCACCTCAGATCAAATCAGATCTTTAATCTCATCCTGTTGATTATATTTAGGTGGGATGAGGGATTTATCCCAGATAACAGCATTGTAACATAATAGGCTACCCCCTATTTCTTGAATAAATTAATATACTTTACCTAATTGTAATTAATATATTCAGCAATTAATAGTCTGAAGAGCTAACAATCTGTTTATATTTTCCGGCACCATACAATATACAGTGAGTGTTGGTGCTCTGATGATAAAGTGTAATGAATGTCCCAACTGTGCATTCTAAATAGTTTGTGTGCGCGAGGGAAATCCGTTGGTGTAGTTGTGTAAATCGCCATTGTAGATTGGTAATGTTATTAATTTGTTACTCGTCTCGCATGTATTTTGTAATAGTGTATTTTGTATTTCGTTCGATGCTGTGTGAAAGTGCTACGAGTTTGGCAGTGTTTCGCGTGGTCCGTGGTCTTGTAGCCTTGTTTTAATTTTTTTCGCCGGCCATTTTTTTTCTCGCTTAGCCGTCTTTTGTGTTGTGAAAGTCATCTAAATCGCATTTAAATCACGTTGCACCTCACTCCCAGACATCCTGGCTGTTCCTCCATGCTGTGGGTGATGTTTTTGTTGTATTTATTTTAATTTTTTTTTGTGTTTTTATTTGTTTTCGTGTTTTAGTTGTTCGCGGTTCAGGCCCGTTAACCTCGTATTTGTGCTCTGTCGTATTCCGACGTCTCGAAAGTGCCATGGTAAAACGCTACGCGTTTGGCAGTGTTTTGCGCGGTCCGGGGTCATGTAGCCTCATTTACGTTTTTTTTCGGTGGCCATTTTTTTTCTCGCTTAGGCAATTTTCGTGTGGTGAAAGTTGCTGAAATCGGCTAAAATTCGCTTTGCACCTCACTCCAAGACGTCCTGCCTGTTCCCCCGTGCTGTGGGTGATATTTTTGTTGTATTTATTTGTATTTTCTTTGTGTTTTTTATGTTTGTTGGATGTTCGCGGTTCAGCCGTTAACCTCGTATTTTTGCTATCTCGTATTATGTTTTTCAAAGTCCCGCGCCTCGTATTTTATTTTTCTAAGTCCCGCGTCTAGTATTTTTTTTTTTCTGAGTCCCACGTTTCGTATTTTTTTTTTTTTAAGTCCTACATTCGTCATCTACTTTCAGCCTAAGGCGAAGCCGCATTTTGTATCGCTTGTAGGCTAAGTCCCGCGGGTTTCATTCCCTCCACTGCTCGCAGGCAATGAGTGCCTTTGGCGTTCATCGCCTAAGTGCTCTGAGTTTAACTGCTCACCTCGCTACGCAAGGCTCGCCGGTGATGAGCGCCTTTGGTGCTCAGCGCCTTTGGTGCTCAGCGCCTAAGTGCTCCGAGTTTAAGGGCGAGCCACGCGTTGAGCGCCTGCGGCGCTCATTGCTAAGTCGTACGCACCACGCAAAGCGTGACGATGTCTCGTAGTTAGACAATTATAATATGTGATATATATATATAGTAATCCAGTAATTTAGTAATTATTAATTTATACATATATATATATATAGAGATTAATAATGAGTATTGCAATATAATTTGATACCTTTTGTATTGGACAAACATCTTATTTATATTGACAAGCTTTTGAGAGGCTCAACCTCTCTTTATCAAGTTTAAAGCAATACTAACATGAGATGGAGCCCTCAGTTTGAATAATAACAGCAGATGCAGAGAGAGTGGCAACAGCATCTGACATCATCAGGTAAATACGTATATTGGGAATAAACACAACAGGGGAGCCACTGGGGGGCCATGGGCTCCAGAGGACCCGTGGGGACCCAGGGAACCCCTCAGAGGCCAGGGGCCTCAGTGCAAGGCACTGGTTGCACCGGCAGTAGCTCCGCCCTGCTCATGATCCATAAGGACCTGGCCAGAGGTCCCAGAGTCCTCAGAAAGGCATAAAGTGATGGTGACATTATGGAGGAGTCAATCCTAGATCCCCTAGTCCCAGGGCTTTAAAGTCAACCAGGCTCCAGGCCAGACAAAGGTTTCCCCCTCTTACTTGTCTGTGGTGCCCTTCAAAGGACAAAGGATACAAGAAATAAAAAAAAGCATAGAATACATTTTTAGAAATGAGTGAAATGCTCAACATTTATTTTATTTTTGACTACTCAGCTGCCTGCAATAAACATAAAATAACTTCATACCAGTCACTGATAAGGTGTTAACGGTGTCAGATGTTTTTCTGTAGCTCCTTATTTTACAGAAATGGCAGAGAGTTTTTTATTTTATTATCTGCATAATGTTTCATTGTGAATATTTACAGAATAAAAAAAAATGCATTAAATTATAGCCACATAGGCCCTATTAAATTGTCTAAATTGTAGTTACTATAGCCCGAAATGTATCCTGCAAAAGCTACTGCTATTACATTGGTCTATTTTAGCTACCCGCAAATCAATTTGCGGGTTACAGGCTGAAAATATCTGCAGTTGTCAAAATCATAACTCCGACCCGGCTAAGCCTTTGATCTGTCAATTGCGAACATTGCAATTGTTCCTGAAGCCTGCAATTGTTGTCCCACCCGTAAATAGAAAATGTAGCCAAAAATCCTATGGATGCTAGAGCGGACCCGCAAGGGGGTTAAACACCTGTTCTTATCACTGTAAAGGCAAATATTAGAAATAATTGCACAACAGTCTCAAGCTCGTAAATCTGCAATAATTTTTTTTTTTTTTTTACTGTTTCATTTCTGTGTTATATCGACCACAGCATTCAAATACATGTTAGTTAATACATATAACTGAACGCATGGACTAGAATAGTAGATGTATTGACTTTTTATATTGCAAAATTACTGGATTGCGAGTCCGATCGCAAATCAGACTTCAAACATGGAGGGGTGCAGTTCTCAATGGAAGGAAAAAACAGAAACAGGGAAAAACGCTTAGTGTGCGGACACATGCAGGGTACCTGAGCACCTGTCTAAAACCACTTTTTCATCAGATAAGGAAAGAGCAATATCTACTGAGGTGTTTAATCTTCAAAATGTCTTGGAGATGTCATATTTTTGGAAATCTTCCTGCTAGTATAACTTGGAATAGGAGGGGTTCACCCAAGGATAGATATGATAGATACATATAGATACATTTAAACAATAAAGAAGGAGATAGACATTGTTCAAAAAAGACAAAAGCTAGAACAAGAGACCATACAATTAGGTTTGAAGGTGAGGTAAGGTGGGAGCTTTCTCATTAAAAATGTAGTAATTATCAGCTCTCCCCTTCTGGATCTCTACCTGGTCATGGTGAAGGGGCTTGTGTACCTCAATGAAGCTGTGAGCTATACCATGTAGAATCACCCAAAATTGTCAGGTCACAGCAGAAAGGTCATACAAATCACTGTCCACTAGAGAAGGAACTGCCAACTCACTCCAGTATCTTTAAAATTAAAATCTTGTAGATTAGCACAACCACACTTGTTGTGCTGCTGTCCATAGGTCAAAGAGAGTCGGACACAACTAAATGACTAAACACAATTATCAGCTCTAAATTATTCTCCAGAGACTACTCGCTTATAAGAAAATTGTTTTATTAAATTACATAGGGCTTGGAGACCTCTCACATAATTATTGTGTGACCTTATGTAACATTTAACAATCTTTCAATCTATGATGTAAAATTTCAGTTCTGAGCAGGGTTGAGAAAGAGAAACCTGTCTGTCCTGTACTCAACATTCCAGAGTATGAGAACAGTAAATAAAATATATTTTTTTGTCCAGACACTGGTGTCTGAAAATGGGTGGCACAAAGAGGTGCTAGGGATTCCCCTGGAAGGAGGCTTGTTTTGGGATCTTGGTTGGTAAGTGACTCAGTCCAGTTTTATGATATGAGCTGTCATGGACCCCTTTCCAGGACCTGGATCCTGGTGCATTGAGTCATCGTAACGGACACCGCGCCCCATTGGAAGACTTGTAGGCAAATTATATTGCCACATGGAAAATGTGGGCAGGTGTACCACCATGCTTCATATTATGGCATATGTCTCTGCCTTCTTATCCTGTATACTGTATGTAATTCACCATGTTATATTACTGTGTACTATTTAAACTGTGGCTGAGTGATCATGATGGGGTAAAAACAGGGTGTGCTGAGTCTGCAGTGAGCAGACACCTCTATTGTACTGTTATCTATTCTAGTCCATTGTTAGCAAACTAAGTTATTCACAACTGCCATGTACGCTATCTAAGGTCTGGACCACCCAGACACAGAGACAGCAGGATGTGTATTCGAAGGTAGCCCAGTTGTTCTCAGATGTCAGCTATCAGGGTACTGCTAGACACCATGTGGGGTCATCTTCTGCAATTATCTGCCACACCCTCTCATTGTTACATTGTGCACAGCCCCCTCTATATATCTAACCGCTAAAAATATTGTTGACTTTTCAAAAATAAAACAGTTCACTTCTGAGACATATAGAAATTGTATTGTATTTTGCTCTTGCTCTTGGTGGTGCTCTTGGTGGCTGCGATACTGAACATAGCTATCTGGACTTGTCTAACTCATCCATGTGTTTTGGGAGCTGTATAAGCCACTTGCATAAAAAAATTTGGGGGTGAAAACCAGAATATTTGAATACTCTGGTAATGAGTACAGGAATCTATTTAGTGTTTGTTACATAATTTCCTTAGAGCTGAACCATGAGTGTGTGTGGTTTGGCTATCAGTGGAGGAAGGGGTGTGTAAAAAGGGAAGAATGATCCTTGAGAGAGTCAAACCTGGGATGGTATGCTCCCTTCCAGTGATACCCCTTGAACAGCCATTAGGGAATATGCGTGCTGCAGAATCAGTTCAGTCTCCTCAGATGTGGATTCTATATATTCTGCATTAATTTCCAATACCCGTGGGATTACCTGGGGCCTATGGAGTGAGGTTTAGCCTCTGTGCTCAGTCATTAGTCATTAGGATTCTGCTCATTCATCCATTCTTACTTATCTTTTTGTCTGCCACCTGCACCGACTGAATTAATTTTTGCCTCTGCCCTTTCTGACACCACTCAGAGTTACCTGGTGTCTGGTACCTCGCAGAGCTGCCTGGCCACACTCAGAGCTAACTGACCATCTGGCAAAACCTGACCGTCTGGCAAAACCTAGAGCTACCTGCTGTCTGACACCACCCAGAATTACCTGTTGTCTGGCACCATCCAAAGCTACCTGCTGTCTGGCACCATCCAAAGCTACCTGCTGTCGGGCACCATTTAGAGCTACCTGCTGTCTGACACCACTCAGAATTACCTGTTGTCTGGCACCATCCAAAGTCACCTGCTGTCGGGCACCATTTAGAGCTACCTGATGTCTGGCAACACCCAGGGTTACATGCAGTCCGCTGTCTAGACTTTGGCTACCTGCATTCCCTGGACCAGTCTCCTGTTATCTGCAGTCCCTGGACTATTCTCCTTCTACCTGAAGTCCATTGTCCAGTCTCCTGCTACCTGCAGTGTGTTGCCCAGACTGCCCTGTATCTTCACACATTTTGTTACAATTTAGTTTCTTGGGTTTTCCTGCTATTTGGCTCCTATTTATCCTACCCTTGTCTATCACCTCCTGACACCAAGGACATAGAGATAGTGAGAGAGAGAAGAATCAAAGGTGACACTAAGAAATTTGCGGTAGTGCTAGCAGGGGCGGCTGGTGCATAGGGGCAAATGGGCAACCACCCTCCCAGAATGAATGCACTGAGTTAATTTTTTTTTTTTTTTTATATCTGCTGCTGTCACTTTAAATGATGAATCATTTGACAAACAGTTAAACACACTTCCTTATCCCCTTATCACTTCTCCCCCCTGCTGGTGACCTACTTAGTACTACAGATCAGGGCACAATGCTGCCTGTGCTCCATCTGAAGCAATGAGCCTGTCTGTCACACACAGCATCACCCAATCAGAATGACTGGGAGGGAGCTGAAGCTGTGGGACCTTTCAGGGATCACCCAATCAGAATGATTGTGAAGAGCTGAAGCTGTGGAGACCCATTGGGGCAAACACCAGCTAATCACTGACACTGCCTCAGCCAATTAGGACTGCTAAATTGTAGTATGCAGTGTAGGCTGGGAGATGTAGTTCAGTGAGGAGCTGCCATGCTGATAGAGATGTTCAGGACTGGGTGAGTAGTCTCAGTCTGTCTGTTATTCTCTCGCTCTATTTCTTGTTCTCTGTATTCTCTCTGTGTGACTTGTACTCTCTCTCTCTCATATTGCCTGTCTCTTCCCCCAGACACCATGCATCTAGATGGATAGATAGATAGATAGATAGATAGATGCAGCTTCATGATGAAGTCTAGTAGTTTTGTCATGAAAGTTTATATTTAATTTGATACTGAAAAAATAGTTTCTATTTAGTTAAAAAAACATTTGTGAGTATATAGTTTATACACATTTTTTTTATTGAAGCAGTCTGTGTGCTGAAGGACAAATACCCCCCCCCCCCATACACACACTTTATTGTTCCCCCTATAATGTCTCTCTCCTCTTTCTGAATAAAGTTTATTGGAAAAAAACAACAACGCCTGGCTCAGTGTGCTGGGTGCAGAGCCTCAGTCATCCCAGTACTCTGTATGTTTCTGACTACCCTATATAGATCAGACATACTGGAAGGAAGGCTCCTAGAATACAGCTTGTATTCTATATTTACAAGGAATAAGTAGACATGTCGCGGATAGTTAGCCGGCGGACTGTTCCCGGCGAACATAGCATGTTCGCGTTCGCGGCGAACTGCGAACACATGCAATGTTCGATCCGCCCCCTATACTTTATCATTGAGCAAACTTTGACCCTGCACCTCACAGTCAGCAGACACATTCCAGCCCATCAGCATCATACCCTGCCTTCCAGACCCTTCTACCTCATGGACAGCAGCCATTTTGGAATCATAACTAACTTGCAGTCTTACTGAGAGGAGGGAGAGTGTAGGTGATGCTGATTGAATAGGGAAAACAATAGCTAGGCAAGTTTATTCAGTGTCCAGTGCAGTGCTGAAGGACTCATCAGATCTCTGCTGTAAACACAGCACCCCAAAAAGCCCTTTTTAGGGCTATAACATCATTTTTTTGTTTTTATTTTTCTGTCTAATCTAACTTCATTTGCCTGTCTCCCTGCTAGCCCCTGCTAGCAAGTGTGTGTGTCAGGCTCACAACTTATACTGTGTGTGCACAGTGCAACCAATACAATCTTGTTTAGTAGTTGTCTACTTTTAAAAAAACAAAACTTTTATTTTGTTAAATCTTAGTTCATTTGCCTGACCGCCAATCTAAGTTCATTTGCCTGAACGCTAGCCAGTGTGTGTGTCAGGCTTACAAGTATTGTGCCAAGTTCAACCAATCCAATCTAGTGGTGTACCAGCAGTCTACATTTAAAAAAAACAATAATTTTATTTTCTTAAATCTAAGTTCATTTGCCTGACCGCCAATCTAAGTTCATTTGCCTGACCGCTAGCCAGTGTGTGTGTCAGGCTTACAAGTATTGTGCCAAGTTCAACCAATCCAATCTAGTGGTGTACCTGCAGTCTACATTTAAAAAAACAATAATTTTATTTTCTTAAATCTAAATTAATTTGCCTGACCGCCAATCTAAGTTCATTTGCCTGACCGCTAGCCAGTGTGTGTGTCAGGCTTACAAGTACTGTGCCAAGTTCAACCAATCCAATCTAGTTGGTGTACCAGCAGTCTACATTTATAAAACCAATAATTTTATTTTCTTAAATCTAAGTTCATTTGCCTGACCGCAAATCTAAGTTCATTTGCCTGACCGCTAGCCAGTGTGTGTGTCAGGCTTACAAGTATTATGCCAAGTTCAACCAATCCAATCTAGTGGTGTACCAGCAGTCTACATTTAAAAAAACAATAATTTTATTTTCTTAAATCTAAGTTCATTTGCCTGACCGCCAATCTAAGTTCATTTGCCTGACCGCTAGCCAGTGTGTGTGTCAGGCTTACAAGTACTGTGCCAAGTTCAACCAATCCAATCTAGTGGTGTACCAGCACTCTACATTTAAAAAAAACAACACTTTTTTTCTGTGTAATCTAATTTCATTTGCCTGCCTGCCAGCGTGTGTGTCTTAGGCTCACATCGTATACTGTGCCCACTTGCCCAGTCAGTGCCACCACTCATATCTGGTGTAACAGTCAGTAGTGCACATTTAAACAAAGAATACAATTTTGACTGTAATACATTGAATAGCAGTTACTTGTCTGCAAGCGTCTGTGTCAGGCCTACAGCGTCTACTCTGCCAACTTCTGCAAGTGCACAGTGCCACTCATATCTGTTGTCACAGTAGCTTGCACGCATAGTACCACTAATCGGAAAAAAAATTACAGGCAGAGGCAGGACACCCCCGCAGGGGCCGTCGTGGTCGTGGTGCTGTGATTCCCTTTGGCCCTACAATAATGCCCAGTGTTCAGAGGCCAGTTACCCTGAACTTGAAAAGTTCAGAGGACGTAGTTGACTGGCTAACACAGGACACCCAATCTTCTACAGCTTCCGCTTGGAACATTGACGCACCATCCTCCTCCAGCTTAGCTTCGGGCACCTCTCAAGTTACCACTCGCCCGCCTGCCGCCACCACCAACACTAGTACCACAGCCGATTCAATTGATCAGTCAGAAGAGTTATTTACACATCAGTTTGAAGAAATGAGTGATGCGCAACCATTATTGCCAGAGGATGTAGATAACAGGGATATGTCTCAGTCAGGCAGCAGTACACACATGTACGTACGATGTGATGATGATGATGTACCCGCTGCTGCTTCCTTTGTTCAGTTGTCAGATACAAGTGAGGCGGGTGATGATGATGACGATGCGTCCGTGGATGTCACGTGGGTGCCCGCTAGAAGAGAAGAAGAACAGGGGGAAAGTTCAGATGGGGAGACAGAGAGGAGGAGGAGACGAGTTGGAAGCAGAGGGAGGTCATTGCAACGAGCTAGTGGCACAGTCAGACAGCATGCATCAGCACCCGGGGTCAGCCAGACAGCACGCCAATCAACGCATGCTGTTGCCACCACCAGAATGCCGTCACCTCAGAGCTCAGCAGTGTGGCATTTTTTTTGTGTGTCTGCCTCTGACAACAGCGATGCCATTTGCAACCTGTGCCAAAAGAAACTGAGTCGTGGGAAGTCCAACACCCACCTAGGTACAACTGCTTTGCGAAGGCACATGATGTCACATCACAAACGCCAATGGGATCAACACATGAGTACAAGCAGCACACAAACTCAAAGCCGCCATCCTCCTCCTGGTCCAGCATCTTCATCCACGTCAACCACTGCTGTCCTCCTTGCCCCCTCTCAACCATCCGCCACTCCGTTTCTTGCCTCTTGCTGTTCCTGCTCATCTCCCCACAGTCAGGTGTCTGTCAAGGGCATGTTTTAGCGTAAGAAGCCAATGCCACAAAGTCACCCCCTTGCCCGGCGTCTGACAGCTGGCTTGTCTGAACTCTTAGCCCGCCAGATTTTACCATACAAGCTGGTGGAGTCTGAGGTGTTCAAAAAATTTGTAGCGATTGGGACACCGCAGTGGAAGGTACCCGGCTGAAATTTCTTTGCCCAAACGGCAATCCCCAACCTGTACTCGATTGTGCAAAAGGAAGTAATGACATCTCTGGCACTCAGTGTTGGGGCAAGGGTCCATCTGACCACTGATACCTGGTCTGCAAAGCATGGTCAGGGCAGGTATATCACCTACACTGCGCATTGGGTAAACCTGATGATGCCTGCCAATCATGGAATGAGTGGCTCTGCAGAGGAGTTGGTGACACCACCACGACTTGCAGGCAGGCCTGCTGCCACCTCCTCTACTCCTCCTACTCCATCCTCTTCCATAACCTCCTCAGCTGAGTCCTCTTCTGCTGCGTCTTGCTCCACATCAACGGCACCCCCCCAGCTCCCCAGATACTATTCCACATCCCGGATATGGCAGTGTCATGCCGTCTTGGGGTTGACTTGCCTGAAAGCAGAGAGTCACACCGGGCCAGCACTCCTGTCCGCCCTGAATGCACAGGTGGATCAATGGCTGACTCCGCACCAACTGGAGATTGGCAAAGTGGTTTGTGACAACGGAAGAAATTTGTTGGCGGCATTGAATTTGGGCAAGTTGACGTATGTGCCGTGCATGGCACATGTGTGTAATCTGATCGTACAACGCTTTGTCCATAAGTATCCAGGCTTACAGGACATCCTGAAGCAGGCCAGAAAGGTGTGTGGCCATTTCAGCTGTTTCTAACGGCCATGGCGCACTTTTCAGATATGCAGCGGCGAAACAACATGCCAGTGAGGCGCTTGATTTGTGACAGCCCCACACGTTGGAATTCAACACTTCTAATGTTCGACCGCCTGCTCCAACAAGAAAAAGCCATTAACGAGTATTTGTATGACCGGGGTGCTAGGACAGCCTCTGCGGAGCTGGGGATTTTTTTGCCACGTTACTGGACTCTCATGCTCAATGCCTGTAGGCTCATGCGTCCTTTTGAGGAGGTGACAAACCTTGTCAGTCGCACCGAAGGCACCATCAGCGACATTATACCATTTGTTTTCTTCCTGGAGCGTGCCCTGCGAAGAGTGCTGGATCAGGCCGTAGAGGAGCGTGACGAGGAAGAGGAAGAGTTGTGGTCACCATCACCACCCGAAACAGCCTTATCAGCATCGCTTGCTGGACCTGCGGCAACGCTGGAAGAGGATTGTGAGGAAGAGGAGTCAGAGGAGGAATGTGGCTTTGAGGGGGAGAAGGAATACCAATCACAACAGGCATCCCAGGGTGCTCGTTGTCACCTATCTGGTACCCGTGGTGTTGTACGTGGCTGGGGGGAAGAACATATCTTCAGCGAGATCACTGAGGATGAGGAACGGGACATGGGTAGCTCGGCATCCAACCTTGTGCAAATGGGGTCTTTCATGCTGTCGTGCCTGTCGCAGGACCCTCGTATAAAAAGGCTGAAGGGGAACGACCTGTACTGGGTGTGCACGCTACTAGACCCCCGGTATAAACAGAAAGTGCCTGAAATGTTACCAAATTACAGCAAGTCAGAAAGGATGCAGCAGGTCCAAAACAAATTAACAAGTATGCTTTACACAGCATATAAGGGTGATGTCACAGCACAAGGGCAATATAACAGGGGAAGAGGTGAAAGTAATCCTCCTCCCACGACCACGCCGGCAAGGACAGGACGTTTAAAAGACGTGTTGTTGATGGAGGACATGCAGACCTTTTTCAGTCCTACGCATCGCAACAGCCCTTCGGGATCCACCCTCAGAGAACGACTTTACCGACAGGTACCAGACTACCTCGCCTTAACTGCAGATATCGACACTCTGAGGAGCTATGAACCGGTTGCTTCTGAAGGGTCTCCTCCAGGGCTCCCCCACTCCGGTCCTTCCCCCCGAGTCGCTTCAACCATTAACAAATGTTTTATTATATTAGGGGGTCACTACATGGGGATGTTATCCAGGGATCCCAAATTGTCTGGAACTGGGTTATTCTATCCAAGACTACATGGTTTAATCTCTCGCTGAGCAGTAAATAGTTGATTTTTTTTATTAATTCCTGAAGTTTTAATTTGGGGTTTTCCAACTACTAGCTATGTGTATTTTTTCTTTCAAAAAATATTTTATTAGGTCAGGTAATCAATCATATTCAAACAACCATTTCCATGTTACATATATATCCATACATGTTAATACATCACTGAGTTACCTTATCTCTATTAATACTCAGTTTACCCCTTTCCATTCCATAATCTTGGAGCTTATACCATATCCACGGCTAGTATGCTATCTGGATTTGGTTGTACCTGTAGCCTAAAAATATATATTTTTTTTACTTTTCAGTTATTAATATAGCTTTAATTCAGTTTGTTTTAAGTTGATTTCCTTTAAGTCTTGAATCCGACTATAATTGGGAAAAAAAATAACTAGTTTTAACATTGAACATGTTGGGAAAGGGAAAGGTCCACAAACATCCTCCTTTTTTACATAAATATGATGTAAAATATAGCACTTACCTCCGTCCTCCGCCCCTCTAAGGATCCACATACACCTCCATCCATCCCGTTCTCTTGAGAATATCCTCTCCCATTTAGGGGAGCCCCTATTCCGGACCTAAATTTATTTAATTGTCTCCAGATGATATGCTATCCCTTAATTGCATCCATGGAGACCATATATCTTAAAATGTATCCATGGAGTTGTCTACTAAATGGGTAAGGCGTTCATTTATAAGGATATAGTTTAATTTTTTTTTTTAACCACCTGAAAGTGTAGGGTATCCGATTTCCATTGTCTGGCTATATGGTTCTTTGTGGCCAACATGATGAACTTTAATAGCCTATTTTAAGCGGGCGAGAGACAGACATGCGGAACACCCAGCATGCAGTTTTCTATATTAGCAGAAATCTGAATCTTAGACATTTTAGAAGCTAGTAAGCATGTTTCTTCCCATAGTCTTATGACTGCCGAACACTCCCACCAGAAATGAATAAATGTAGCCTCATTACCACTGTTCCTAAAACATGAGCTGCTCCGTTTTGGATCCCATTTATTTAGCTTTAAAGGAGTAATATATGTCCTGTGTAGGACCTTTTTTGGAGTCTCAAGCAGACTATAATTTAAAGATCCCCTACTTAAGCCTCGCCAACTTTTATCCCATGTGCTATCAGCCAACTCGGTGCCCAAATCCCTCTCCCAGGCTTTGGTATAGTCTGGTTTGTTTGCCCATGAGTTTTCATTAAATAGTTCATACATGAGGCTAATAATACCAGGCTGAAAGGGGGAATCCCTACATTTTTTGAATAGCCAGGTGTTTCTTTGGGGGGTTCCCCTACCACTTATCGTATATATAGAATGATGTATCCTGCAAAAATTATAGTTTTCAGGGGTAAATTGTATCTATCTCTCACCCGCTCAAAGATCATTATTTTGTCGTCATGCCACCATGGACCAACCCTTAGTAGCTTCTGAGACTTCCACCAACTGAGAGAGCTTTCCTGAAGATGTATCTTAAAGTGGGGATTGGGTACGATAGGGGTAAGATCTGATAGCCGAGTGTCCAGTTTTTGTGTCCAGTTCATCTCCGTCCATATTTTTAATGAGTGCTTAATCAACGGGTTTTTCAAGTTTCTCAAAAAAGTATACAGGCCTGGAATCCATATTACTGTATCCCATGTATAAGGTGACATGCTTACATTTTCCATAAATACCCAGAGCGGCTGATGTGTGGGAGAATGCGCCAGAGGAATGAAAGCCAGCTGCGCTGCCGTGTAATACAGTTTGAGATTTGGGCACGATAGGCCCCCTTTCCCTTTTGGTCTATACATATTATTTTTTGAGATCCTCGGGGCTTTATGATTCCAAATAAATCTAAAAATTAGTTTTTTCCCCTTTGAATCTTTATGTGTTGTAAGCGATCTCCCGGGAGTTTTAATCTGGCTGACGGGGATTTGTAGTATGTATCTATCAAGTTCATAAATTTGCCTGCAAACCCAAATTTCTGTAATACTGCTTTTAAATAAGGCCATTCCAACGTATCAAAGGCCTTTTCTATATCTAACTCCAAAAGGCATGTGGGTATAATTAGAACCCTCCTAACATTATCTCCTGCCTCTCTGAAAGGAATGAACCCTGTTTGGTCCTTGTGTATTCAGTCCAGTAAAAAGTTAGATATTCGTTTGGCCATAATTTTAGCTAGGATCTTGACATCCACATTTATCAGGGGTATGGGGCGATCATTTTTAACCTCTAAAGGGTCCCTACCCTCTTTTGGAAAGACTATGAGGTCGGCCTGATTCAATTAAGGGGGCATAGGTTCTCCATTTAGTATAGCGTTAAACAAAGATGTTAGGTGCGGGGGTAAGCAATGGCTCAAATTTCTTATAGTACAGATAAGTAAAACCGTCTGGCCCTGGGGACTTGCCAAATTTAAGATCTTGGATTGTAGGTTTAACTTCCTCTTGGGATATGTCTAGGTTCAAGCTGTCCAATTGAGGTACAGGTATTTTGTGGACTTCTTGCTGTAGTAGGAAGGACTCTATGTCAGATCCGCTACAGCGGGATTGGGATGAATATATGGTCTGATAGAAGTTTTGAAATGTTTCTTGGATAGCATTGGGGCTAAAGGAGGTTTGGCCATCTGGTAGTCTAAAGATACCGTATATTATGTCCTCTCTTGGGGGGTAAAGACACTAATAATTCCTCCAATAAAATTCTGTTTTTTATGTGGGCAAGGTCCCTGGTTAGCCCCTTGGGTTATCTGTTAAAAAGAGTGGTGCAGAGACTGTGGGGGCTGTTAGCCTCCTTGTCCCCGTGTGGCCGTTTAGAATACCTGCTGCTGCATGTTTCAGATTTATTAAGGTGTAATTGTACAGCGTTTGATTCAAAAGTAGCTGCCTGTGCTGGGTCAGTTTGGCTTAATTGCTGGGCCCTTTTCCTGCCAAGATGGCGACCGTCAGTCCATGGGCCTCTATGTCCCCTTCACTACCTTTGTCCCCGCTTGTGTGCTTGTTTGGGATGGCCCCCCTTTATATCTCCAGCCCGTGGCCTTCTCAGGTCCCCCCTCAATCTCTTAGTGTGGGTATGCGGGGCTGGGGTGTTGAATCAGGCCTACCTTCTTCTCTGCTCACTGCAAGATCAACAATACCTAATTTTTCAGGCATGTGTACATGCCTAATTTTTCTGGCCTCTGGTGCTACACTGTGGCTTCAACAACCAAACCCCCAAAAAAGGCACATAACAGGGAGTAGTACTACTTAACACACCACTCATATCTGGTGTAATAGTAGTGTACATTTAAAACAAAAAAAAAATGTTTCTACTGTAAAAGATTGCATAGCAGTTAGTTGTCTGCAAGCGTGTGTGTCAGACCTACAGCGTCTACTCTGCCAACTTCTGCAAGTGCACAGTGCCACTCATATCTGTTGTCACAGTAGCTTGCCCGCATAGTACCAATCTGTCAAAACCTGTAATAATGAATGAGGTCTAGAGTAGCCTGGTTCCCTTATCCTCTACAGGTTGAGACCTAATGTTTGGGTGACTCCAGACCAACACATGAGTACAAGCAGCACACAAACTCAAAGCCGCCATCCTCCTCCTGGTCCAACATCATCAGCCACATCAACCACTGCTGTCCTCCTTGCCCCCTCTCAACCATCCGCCACTCCGTCTCTTGCCTTGAGCAGTTCCTGCTCATCTGCCCATAGTCAGGTGCCTGTAAAGGACATGTTTGAGCGTAAGAAGCTAATGTCACAAAGTGCCCCAAATTTGAAGTGATACGACCAATCAAGAATCTTTTTCCATCTCCCAGTCCCAAAAATCCAGGCCTTATACACGCCCCCTGATAGGTGCTGTAACAGGTATTAAACTGATAAGAGTAGTAGTTACAAACACGCCACTCCTACATGGTGGCACTTTTGATTGCACGTGTCGTGCCCCAAAATTGAAGTGATACGACCAACCAAGCATCTTTTTCCATCTCCCGGTTCTAAAAATCCAGGCCTTATACACGCCCCCTGATAGGTGACGTAACAAGTATTAAACTGATAAGAGTAGTACTTACAAACACGCCACTCCTATCTGGTGGCACCTTTGATTGCACGCGCCGTGCCCCAAAATTGAAGTGATACGACCCACCAAGTATCTTTTTCCATCTTCCGGTTCCAAAAATCCAGGCCTTATACACGCCCCCTGATAGGTGCTGTAACAGGTATTAAACTGATAAGAATAGTACTTACAAACACGCCACTCCTATATGGTGGCACCTTTGATTGCACGCGCCGTGCCCCAAATTTGAAGTGATACGACCAACCAAGTATCTTTTTCCATCTTCCGGTTCCAAAAATCCAGGCCTTATACACGTCCCCTGATAGGTGACGTAACAGGTATTAAACTGATAAGAGTAGTACTACTTAACACACCTTATAATAATGCAGAGAGAGGCAATGCAGTGAGAAGAGTCTGAAGAAGAGGAGTCAGAGGAGAAAGGTGGCTTTGAGGAGGTGGAAAACCAAACACAGCAGGCATTACAGGGGGCTTGGTGTCACCTTTCGGGGACCCTTGGTGGCTGGGTGGAGGAAGAGACCTTCAATGACATCAGTGAGGACAAGGAACGGGACATGGCTAGCTTGGTATCCAACCTTGTGCAAATGGGGAGTTTGCAGTTGTGCAAATGGACTGTTTGCGGTTGTTTGCGGTGCGTTAAACGGAGAGTTTGGTCTGTCACTGTGAAGCGGGCCTAACCCATACACTACCTGATCGATACAACATCATACCTGATGTTTTTAAGCACGTTATTCCAAATTTAGGAATGTTAGGTAATTTATGCCCTTTATGGCTTAAAACCAGACTCTGCATCAACTATGTAATTTTCCGTGGGAGTTTTGCCATGGATCCCCCTCCGGCATGCCACAGTCCAGGTGTTAGTCCCGTTGAAAAAACTTTCCCATCACTATTGTGGCCAGAAAGAGTCCCTGTGGGTTTTAAAATTCGCCTGCCCATTGAAGTCTATGGCGGTTCGCCGGGTTCGCTGGTTCGCGAACATTTGCGGCTGTTCGCATTCGCGGTTCGCGAACCGAAAATTTTATGTTCGTGACATCACTAGGAATAAGGCATCCGCATCCATATGAAGGACCTTCTTCCAGGCTCCAAGAAAGCAGCCTGTTGTGCTCCTAAAAATGTTTTCCAGGTTCCCATGTTTTAGATATTTTAATATTCTTCTCCACCCTTTTTTACGTGTATATATGTGTATATGACATGTGTGTGTGTGTATATATTAAAGCTGTGTAATACAGCATGCATAAGCTTAAAGGAAGCCATGATTGATAATGGCTAAGGAATGAAGAGTGAGGCATTTGTGGCCATGTTTGTGTGTCCCAGCTCAACTTCCCAGAATGCAGTGTAATAACTGTTTTTCTTGGAACTCTGAGCTGGAAGCAGGTTTTTTTTAACTTGCTTTAGACATTCAGATGTGAACACAGATGTACTTTTTATTTACTATATATATATATATATATATATATATATATATATATAAAACACACATATCATATAGAATATACATGATATATGTACTTGTGGAACTTGCAATCAACAGTTTTAGTACAGTTTAGTATAATAGTTAATATCTGATTTTATTGAATTCAAATGAACAAAGGGCTTGTAGCCAGTTTAAGACGATGGAGTATGGTACAAGAGGTTGGGTGGTTTTTACTTCAGTTTAAGTTCTTGTATTGTCAAGTAAAATAACTTGATGTCTGCTTTTTAGGTTTTACCTCAATCAGTCTACCCGTAGGAGCATTTAGCCTGTGTAGTGTAAAAATGTATTCAAATATACTTTTGTTTTTGTTCAGTCATGTCTGTCTCTCTGTGACCCTATGGACCACAGCACATCAGGTACACCTGTCTGCCACTACCCTCTGAGCTTCAAGTTCATGTTCATTGCTTCAATAACCTCATCTATAAATCTCCTCCTCTGTCTTCCCCTTATTCGTATGCCTTGCATTTTTCCCACCATCGGGGTCTACTCTTGTAAATCCTGTCTTCTATGCTGAATTGTTCTTTACTCCTTGCTTATCTATCCCTCTCGGTATCCCCATCTCTTTCTCCATCCCTCTCTCTCGATCCCTGTCTCTCTCTATGGGATATTTTTTGTCTATTTCTATGAGCTGCCATCGCTATAGGTCCTGATCTAACATGTTTTATATGTATTCTATTTAATTATTGCATATCATCTAGAAAATGCAAGCACTTCCCATCATAACAATAATGAGCAGAACCAGCACCACCTACCCTCATCAAGATAATATGTACGTAAAGTGACAGGGGGAAAAAAATCAGTGGGCAGGGCCTACAGAGGTAACATGTTGTGGAGAAATTTCTACTTTTGGGCGGAGTCAATTTAAGGGGAGAGTCCAGGTCTCTGCCTTCCGCCCCACCAAAGTCACCAGCACCACTTTGTAGTAGATGTTGGAAGAGACAGTGGTTTTCTAGGAATTAATGAGGAGAAAACTGTCATGAATCAGCCAGTGGCCATACTGGGTTTGGACAAAGTGCATGGCTCCTGCTGTGGAAGAAAAGGTTTGGGGCCCACTTGTTATGGATATATTGTTATGTTGTGGTCTAGGGGATAAAGTATTATAAGTTTATCCCTTAGCATATTCCCATCCCTTCCATGTTTAGGCTCATTGTAATGGGTGTCATGTGTGTTGGTTGTATGTGTGTGAAACATTGTGTGTTGTATTTGTAAATATGAATGTATGTTATTATATTAGTATGTTATTATATTGTAGAGGGGACGCCCATTGAATACAGCCAAAACCTCCTTTGTTCCCAAAGGCCTGTTAATCCCATTAGCTAAGTGTCCAGCAGAGAACTACACAATGGGGAGCTCACAGCTGGAGAGCAGACAGGCAGGCACCCAGAAACAATGGGGGCTTCTCAGCCTTCATAGCATGGGCACAGGAGAGCCAAGGTGCTTTCCCCTGGAGATTCAGAGCCCAAATGAATTAGCTGGCCTCGCCTACGGGGCGGACCTGGGAGGGGACTATTGGTTCACACACAGTTCCCCTTCATGATTGGCCAGAGTTCATTTGGGGCTGGCTAACGGTAGCCACTTCCCCCATTCTTGTGTGATGTGGTTAAATATGCTGTTCTAAAATAAAACATGTTCATAATTTTCATCACGACTTTGTGTGCAGGTGTATATTGACCCAGGGGCATATGCTGGTAGAGGAGATCGTTCTGACTCCCTTCCAGGTTTCCCAGCGCACACTACCTTAGGCTGGGACATATGCCTTTGTACCAACAAAGACTGTCCATAGGTCTAGAGTCAGCCCAACTACAGGAGATAAGAGGACTAGGGTTCTCTATACTCCATCATCATTGTAGGTTGTGACAATTGGCTGGCAGAGGTGGGACGACTCTACAGAAAGACCAAGAATGGAGCAGCAATATGAGGAAGATATTACCAAAGAAGCAAAAAGACGGTTTAAAGAAGTCAGACACCTTTTTCCAGAAAAGTTAACAGCACAAGATGTGGGCTGCGTGCTTGACCAGATGTTCCAGAGAATATGGAAAGAGCGCATGTGGGTAAGCAAAATGGAGGCGACCACATATACAAGGCCGTGCCCTGGGCTGTCTGAGGCCCAGAAAGCAGAACTGGCTCAGAGTTGCCTAGAGGAGCTCTCTGAGTGGGATGTGTCAGAGGATCAGGAGGAGGAGGAAGGGGTAAACCCTGCTCCTGTACCACCTCCTGGGAATGGAGACTGTTTTCCCCTAAAAAATGCAGAGACTGTGTCAGAGCCTAGAAGGGATGGTAAAGTCAGCTTGGGACAAAATCACCAGCTCCAAGAGCTAGAGACCCAGGGGAATGTTCCCTGGGTGGGGTCAGATAACCCATGTTTGTCCCCTGATACCCCAAGAGACTTAATCCCAGAGGAAACGCTAGCCGAGCATAGTTTCTCCAAACGGGTCACGCCTGAGTTACCGGATGTGGAAAAGGTCTCACCTGAGGACTACCTTCCAGCACAAATCCTGGCAGAAACCCCAGTAACTGCTCAACAGGTAGGGCTAGATGAACTAAGTCTGCCCTCAGAAGTTCTAGCCAATGTGTATGAGCCAGAACTGCTCATGGAGGCAGGGGCTCAGGATTGCTATTTAAGAGACTGTGGGGAGGGAAAGGAACTGGTTCCTAGCTACAGGGAACCGGACCTCACACAGGAGGAGGCAGTGGCACCAGGGCTAGGGATAGCCGTGCCTGCCTGGGAGAAAGAGCCATGGGTGCATTGCGGCACCCCAAAGGATTGTGGATGTAGTGAGGACTTGCCTGAGATGACCAGTGTCCAGGAGCCCAATACAAACTCTGGAGCAGACAAAGCTCAGAGGGCCCAGGAGTTCACAAAGGATGAGGTGCAAGTTGCCAAGGAAAAGATAGCAGAAGAAGAGGGTCAGCTGAGGGCCCCAAAGCACAGCCTGGGTGGGAACAGCGTAGTTCTCCAGGCTGCAACACAGACAGACCCAGGGGAAGAAAACCAGGAGGGTCTGTCCAAAGATACAGATTTCCAGGAGCCAGAGCAAACAGAGCATCCAAGTCCGGACTCCATCAGGGACGCTGGAGTCAAGCGCAGACCGGTATGTACTTTACTGCAGTTATTGTGTTATTGGGCTCCCAACAATAATGATTTTGCTGAGAGAGGTACTGGACTGCCCCCTTGCCATCCCATAGGCCCAGAGACTGTTTTAGAAACCCCAGCCCAGCTGTGGGGACTGGCTGAGGAGAAAGGGGTTGTTTTATGGGGCTCCCAAAAATACGGTTTTGCCTCAGAAGAGTGTATGGGTGCAACCCACTGTGTCCCCAGTGACTTCCATGCTGCTGCCAAAAAGAGAGAGATGGGATTCTGGACTATTTGGGTGGGGGTTGCATGGGAAGAGCAATTTGCTCTATACAGTGGGAGCAAGGCCAAGGGCTGGGGGAGGTCTTTACTCTGCACCTTGGTACTGTGTGCGCACCGACATGAACTTGCCTAGCATGCAGCGGGCCTGGCCAAACCAGCAGATTCATGACTATCAGCGTAGCTGGGAAAATCTTGGATGTTCCCTGCCCGCTTGGGGAAGGCTTTTCATGAATCAGCCAGTGGTCATACTGGGTTTGGACAAAGTGCATGGCTCCTGCTGTGGAAGAAAAGGTTTGGGGCCCACTTGTTATGGATATATTGTTATGTTGTGGTCTAGGGGATAAAGTATTATAAGTTTATCCCTTAGCATATTCCCATCCCTTCCATGTTTAGGCTCATTGTAATGGGTGTCATGTGAGGGAGCTGGTGGGATGTGTTGGTTGTATGTGTGTGAAACATTGTGTGTTGTATTTGTAAATATGAATGTATGTTATTATATTAGTATGTTATTATATTGTAGAGGGGAAGCCCATTGAATACAGCCAAAACCTCCTTTGTTCCCAAAGGCCTGTTAATGCCATTAGCTAAGTGTCCAGCAGAGAACTACACAATGGGGAGATTCAGAGCCCAAATTAATTAGTTGGCCTCGCCTACGGGGCGGACCTGGGAGGGGACTATTGGTTCACACACAGTTCCCCTTCATGATTGGCCAGAGTTCATTTGGGGCTGGCTAACGGTAGCCACTTCCCCCATTCTTGTGTGATGTGGTTAAATATGCTGTTCTAAAAAAAAACATGTTCATAATTTTCATCACAACTTTGTGTGCAGGTGTATTATTGACCCAGGGGCATATGCTGGTAGAGGAGATCGTTCTGACTCCCTTCCAGGTTTCCCAGCGCACACTACCTTAGGCTGGGACATATGCCTTTGTACCAACAAAGACTGTCCATAGGTCTGGAGTCAGCCCAAACTTAGGTCTAAAACCTACAGGAGATAAGAGGACTAGGCTTCTCTATACTCCATCATCATTGTAGGTTGTGACAAAAACGAGGTTCCATACAGGATTAAATGGTGGTGATGCAAGAGAACATGATAAGATAAAAGGATGTGAACATAGAAAAAAGGGGATTATCTCGGTTTCAATAGGAATGACGTAAAAAGACAATTTAAAGATGGACTCCACTGATGTGTGACCAGTCAGATAGGGCCTGGGCTTTGCAAGAGGAGTGCCCGCAAAGCCAATGTTTGTAAGCACTGAATTGGACATTAGAAAGTCAGTTAAATGGGAATGGATAAAGCATCCCAGTAGTTTTGAGAAGTAGGAACAATAGTGGAGCTCGTGCAGGCAGTGCAATGCACCGAGGCCCAGCCTCTAGGGGGCCTGAGTGCAAACTATTATTATTATTTTTTTAGTAGGGTGGCCACTCCCCCACACCCCAGCACATACCCCCTAGACCCCCTCACCCTGACCAGGGTCCCCCCCCCCCTCTTACCCTGATTTACATTAGTCCATTCAGATGCTCCTTCTCCATCTCCTATGCCAGCACGTTGGGGGCCCCAAATTAAATTTTGCACAGGGGCTCTCATTTCACTAGCTCTGCCACTGAAAAGGAAGTAGGGTAATGTGCGTCCATGCCAACAGCATGTGCAAAGGTAACGAAGCAGAGTTTCCAAATATTGTATCATTGAAAGCTATAGCTAATAACAGAGACTTAATGGGACCCAATCACAGGAAAACCAGGTCCAAAATCACGGTTAACCCGATAGAGTATGCCTCAACCATATATTCTGTCCTGAAAAGATCCCCCAAAAAGTTTGCTGTAGCTGCATTTTATTGCAGCCATCTTGAAATGGGGGCTGCCCTCTCCTCTCTCCGTGGGCTATCCAGAAAACCTAAAATGATTATAAAATGCCCATTTATGTCACAAATGAGGTGTTACCTTAGTCCGAACATGTCACTCAAGCAAGTGCTGAGGAGATGCCGCTGGAGCTGTCGCACATTTGCATATTGAGCCGCACAATGACATCATCGATCGGTACTTTAAAATGCTTATATCTTCAGAGCGGAAGACATTTGGAACATGGTGTAATGGGGCAAGTGTATAAAGCTGGGCATGTTGTACTGATTTCTGTAAAGTTGTTATGCTTGTGATTGGGTCCCTTTAACTAGTTTAATGTTAATTTTTCTACCTGCCACCCACTATAGACAGTTTGATGTATGTTGCTAATGGGATTTTATTGTCAATAATTGCAAATTAACACAAGTAAGGAATTTATTGTTTTGAATGAATATGAAAGTGCATATGAAAGGACTTAGGGCCACATTCAATTCAACGCCCGCAACTCGATCGCAGACAGCCGAATGTCAGCGGGCGTCCTGCGGGCTCTCGTTTGTCTCCGATTGCGATGCTTTTCAATTGGTCATGGCCGCAAGTTACGGGCCCCAAGCCAAAACCGTAAACCTGCACTGGATCGTAGCAGTTCAGGGCAGGAACCTGATCAATTCCAATATGCGTTCAGACTCGCAAAACATTAAAAATAAAGAATTATGAAAAATGAATGCCAATACTGTTCTAGTCCATATGGGTGTCCTGATATGTATTAACTCATTGATACCCAAGATCAATTTAACCCCAAATGACACATAAAAAATAATTTTATTTCCTGCCGATTTGTGAGCTTGAGACTGTTGTGCAGTTAATTCTAATGTCTTTTATTACTTTCCCCATTATTTACAGTGCTGTATTGATATTTTTTTGCATTTACAGTGCTATGGGTAGGTGTTTAGCCCCCTTGCAGGTCCTCTCTAGCACTCGTAGGATTCTCTCCTTCAATTGCCATTTACGGGTGTGAAAA